>CP137668.1:6120099-6385925 GCA_037976565.1 Mesocentrotus franciscanus | reverse complement strand
TTGACCCCAAAAAATTGCAACAAAAGGTTTTTCAACGGTTTCTAGTAGTATTCGACCTCAGGAATAACATACTAAAAGTATACCCAAATCGGAGGTTCGAAAGCTGTTATTTTCAAGATGGCGTCCAAGATGGCCGCCAATACCTAAAAATGGCCATAAATCACTTATTATCCATCCTATAGACATAATTTTGGTGTCTATCCCATGGTTTGGGGGGTCAGAGAATCCATTTAGACAAGTTAGAATGTTTGTAGATGGTCTAGGAAACCCAAAATCAAGATGGCGTCCAAGATGGCCGCCGTTACCTAAGAAATTGCCATAAGTCACTTATTATATCATAGAGACATAATTTTGGTGTCTATCCCATGGTTTTGGGGGTCAAAGAATCCATTGAGACAAGTAAGAATGGTTTGTGATGGTCCAGTAAACCCCAAAATCCAAGATAGCATCCAAGATGGCCGCTGTTACGTAAGAAATAGCCATAAGTCACTTATTATGTATCGTAGAGACATGACTTTCGTATTTCATGGTTTTCGGGGCGAGAATACATTTAAATGAGTTAAAATTTTCATTGGTGACCTAGGAAACCCTGAAATTTATGAGGCTCAAAAGGGCCATAAGTCGACAATAATTAGCCTATACCTGATAGAGGGAGCGCTATATATTAAAAACACATGTATCATCGATGCAACAATAAATCTTATTATTTGAAGTTTTTATTTTAAAAAAGTGATGTGTTAATTAGTCAACCAACTGACGTACATGAAGCATCATCATTTATTCAGATATTTGACACAATGTGCCCAAGTAGATGTCAACCTAATGAGAGGCATTGGACTGTATGAGAATCATTCAGGCAAGAGAAAGACAGTAATGAAGACTACACACTAGTGAAATCATTGTTTATTTCTTTATCCATAAGTAGAAGAACACACAAAGGACAAAGAAACATCTGTAATGTAAGTTTCTTTATTCCATAAGTAGAAGAACACACCAAGGACAAAGAACATCTGTAATGTAAGTTTCTTTATTCCGTAATGTAGTAGAACACAAGGACAAAGAAACATCTGTAATGTAAGTTTCTTTATTCCATAAGTAGGAGAACACACCAAGGACAAAAGAACATCTGTAAATGTAAGTTTCTTTATTCCGTAATGTAGTAGAACACAAGGACAAAAGAACATCTGTAATGTAAGTTTCTTTATTCCATAATGTAGTAGAACACAAGGACAAAGGACATTTGTAAGGTAAGTTTCTTTTTCAACTTTCATTAGCTTTTTTTTTTAAACAAATTTTTAGATTTGAACTATAACTTTAGATTTGATTCACGTGAAAACTTATCACAAAGACAAGGAAACGTGTTCATGTAAGTATCCTTTTAACTTTCTCTGAAGTATAGTCATGTATATGTGATTAAGTCATGCTTGTTCTTTCCCAAAATTTGTTTGAATGGATAAGAATAATTAGATAATGTTCGAAACATTGTTCGAACTCTGCAACTTTGCAACAATTATTACTTTATTTATTATGAATGTCGCATATTTGTTATTTGTTTTAGATTTGAAGATTTATTCAAGTAGATTCACTGTATCCCAGATACTTAAACAAAGACATCAGACAAGTAAGACAGAAAGAGCTGACCTAGATATCAAGGCAAGTGATAAAATTGATGGGTGGGGGTCATTTTCTTTTCATTTAGTACTAAACTATAAAGTTAGGCCTACATATTTTATTGACATGGTTGTTATGTCAAGTAGGTGATGTCGTTAAAGGATGTACTGAGAATGTTGAGAGGAAAACAAATATGTACGAATATGTTGGCTTTCCTTAATTACTAAAAATATACATACTGTTGTTTTTAGGATTTGATTGAATGAAAGTTATCAATTAAATATTCCCTAAATGTGTAAAATTGCAAAAGAACTGCAATTATATATATATATATATATATATATTTGATTATACGAGGAAAGAAGGAGAGGATTTAAGTATTAAGTGTCAATCCTAACTTTAACCTTCGCCCTTCTCTCAACACTTCCTTTCCCTTAACATATCTAATTCTTAGTGAAGACATTAACCATTCCCTAATCCAAATATGTCTCACCCATCCTTCATGGTGGATGCCACGAAGAGAGATTACTTGGACCAGTGAGCTATTGGACTAACTGTTTTTATATAATTTGTGAATAACAGTTTCAACAAATCCTCTGAGCAGAATAGCATTGAGCATGACTTTATATTTCCTTCAATACACTGTGTGTGAACTATGTGCAAATGGCTTTATCTCCTACCTGCAGGTCTCACAATGAGTTCAAGCAAGGTCAACTACGATATTTGCCCAATTTGCACAAAAACTTTTGACAATGAAGATGATGTTTGCCAAATAAGACAGAAAGGTGCTGATGGCATCAACCATGCAAGCGCTCAGAGAGGTGACAGTCTTGTAGTCATACCTGGCACTAAAGTGCACATTTCATGCCGCAGATGCTACATCAACCCAAGAAACATTAAAAGTGAAATGAATCGGAAATGTGGACCGTCCAACTCAGTATTAAAGAGAAGTGCTAGAATGTCTTTAGGTCCCTTCAACAGCAAAACAGATTGCTTGTTTTGTGGGAATAGTATTGTTTTGGAGAGTTCAGATTACAGTTATGTTAAGACTGATACATTTGTTAAGACTATACTAGAATCATGTGATGATAGGTCTGACAATTGGTCTTTCTCTGTGAAAGGTCGCATAGAGTACTTTGGATCTGATCTTCATGCTGCAGATTGTTTGTATCACCATTCATGCAGTCGCAATTTCCGGACTAGTCGTGATGTACCACTGAAGTTCCAGAGTGCGCCTGAAGCCAAGCGGAAAAAATCTGGAAGACCAAAAGCTCTGGATCCGGAGCAGGCATTCTCAAAAGTGTGCTCATATCTTGAGACCCATGACGAAGAACAACTTACTATTTTCGATCTCAGTAACAAGATGAAAGAGTTTCTAACGGATGAAGATTCACTTCCCTATGGCAATCAGTACCTCAAAAGCAAATTGAAGGACAGATATGGAAACTCTCTTCATATTGCAGAAGGTGAAGGTCTGCATGACATTGTGACTATGAGAGAAAAGGCATCTGAGATACTCAGGTCATACTTCAAACATCAAGAGGGTGATGAAGAATCCCAAAAAAGAGCTATCATTGAAACAGCTGCAAGGCTCATCAAAAGTGACATCAAGACTAATGTGCCTTCCGTGACTGATCAGTACCCTAGTTCTGAGATGCTCAAGCTCGATTCAACCCTCGCCTACATTCCTGAAACTCTTCATATATTGTTAGATTCCTTATTTGTAGGTACAGATAATCGACGTAAAGTTGCAAGTATTGGTCAGGCAATCATTCAGGCGGTTCGACCACGAGCTACAATTGTGCCATTGCAGATAGGTCTCGGTGTACAAACACATCATTTGCATCGTTCAAAGTTCCTTGTAGATACGCTGCATGAGATGGGCTTTAGTTCCTCCTATGGTGAAGTCCTACGATTTGAAAAAATGCGGCTAGTTGTGTTGCTCCAGACATCTTGGGTAAGAATGTGGATCTACAAGACACTACAGTGCTATTTGCTGCTGACAATGTTGACCATAACATTATTACCATAGACGGCAAAGGAACATTTCACGGAATGGGCATGGTTGCTGCTTTGACACCAGCAAAGAAAATGAGCCGCATCATTACGAGGCGAAATACTTCAGAATTGAACATCACAGATAATTCGAGAGTTGAGATCATAGATCTACGCTTTGCCAAGCATGTATGTCGCAGTATGAAATATCAAGACCTACCAAAGCTGATTCCTGACTTTGATATGACAATTGACATCCTTTGGGAGCTCGCATTCAGCTTCAGACAGGAAACTCCGAACTGGCCGGGCATGATGCACACTTTTCATCGAGGAAAGATCATCCTGGTCAGTCCTCTGTGATTTTCCTCCCCATGATAGACATGTATTCTGGGGACAAGATCTGCATTCTTTCTACGTTGGAGTTTCTTAGCAATTTGGCAACAAAGCATCACGTTTCTCCAGTCGTAACATTTGATCAGCCCCTATATTGGAAGGCCGCTGAGCTAATCATCGATGCACCACAGGATAGCCCACTGAAAGGGATTGTCTTGCGCTTAGGTTGCTTCCACACCTTCATGAATTTGCTGGGAGCAATCGGTACCCTGATGGAAGGAACTGGACTTCGCGAAATCCTTGGAACAGTCTATGGTGATAATGCTGTAACCCATATGATGACAGGAAAGTCGGTTCAAAGAGCATTCCGTGGACATCTGCTGGTAGACAAGTGTCTGAATGGCATAATTGTAACAGCCATGAGAGATGAGAGTCCCGAGTTTGCATCGCTTGTTGATCAGGCCGAAGACATGTACTCTGAGGTGTTGGCGGGCGAAAGAACTTTGGAGAGCACGAACACATCTGATCTCATAGCTACGATCAAACAGGAAATTGACAAGAAAAAGAAGGAACTGCAAGGGAGGTCTAAGACCAGTCAGTTGTGGCTAAACTATCAGAAGATGATACAAGTTGCTAGAATGCTGATTACTGCAGATCGCATCGGATCTTGGTCATTGCACCTACGTGCTGTTGCTGACTGCTTACCAATCTTTGCTGCGGCAGGGCATTTCAATTACTTGAAGTCTGCACATTTCTATGTGCAAGAAATGAGTGGCCTTGAAACCAAGCATCCTGGCACCTACAAAAACTTCACTGATGGATACCATGTAATTCGTCGCACTGACAAGTTCTGGGCTGGCCTCAGCTCTGATCTTGTAATAGAACAGACCTTGATGAGATCACTGAAGGCTACTGGTGGTTTGACACGTGGTAGTGGCATGACTGAGGAACAACGCACACTGTGGACCATGTCTATGCCTGTGACCTCAGAGTATAACAGTGCAATGCAAGAATTCACAAACCTCTCATTTACCACCAGTGAGCAGCACAAGGACTTAAGTGAAGCAAGAATCAAGAGAGACACATCTGACATGTCGAAGATCAACGAAAAGCTTGCAACCTGCACACCATTTTCTCCAGATCCTTCGTTGAGAAATGTGGTGAATGGTGTAGTAGCTTCATCAGAGGTGAATGTACATGAATATGAGTCAGTTGGGAAGAAAATCATGGCAAACATGATTGGACATGCTGTTTTCACAGTCTCGTTCAAAAGGAAAGACAAAGCTACGACTCTGGGAGAGATTTCGAAAGTAAAAATTGCACCTGAACAAACCATAGATGCTGCTTTGCTGTTTCAGCGGTTCCTGGTAGTTTCAAAAACAGGGGAACTTGAACTAGCAGAGGTGATGAGCTATGAGCTCAGTCCGTTCCCACCTGCACTTTTCGAGGCTAGGAATGTCTTCCGGAAGGCTGATAAGCCCCAGCTAGCTCACGCTATCACCGATCATGCAAGTAAAGTGTCGAGTGAAGCCGTGAAAGACTGTGCACCGAACACAGAATAGTACGTCCTTGATGGTGGTTCCTTGGTGCATCGGATACCATGGAAGACAGGAGACAGCTATGGCACAATAGCACGATCATATGCTGATTTCACAACCCGCCACTATGGTTCTGCAATTGTAGTTTTCGACGGCTATGGTGGAGGGCCGTCAATTAAGGATAATACACACCAGCGACGTGGGCAGAATGTCCATCCAGTTGTCAGATTCAATGCAGACACAGTATTCTCAGGCAAGAAGGATGAGTTTTTATCAAGAGACTGCAATAAGCAGGGACTCATAAATCTCATTAGTGAGGAACTGAGGAAGAGTAATTGCACCGTCATCAATGCACCCGGGGATGCAGATGTACATATTGCTAAAGCTGCAGTGAATTCTTCTCGTCGTCAGTCTACTACTCTGATTGGAGAAGACACTGACCTATTGGTGTTACTCTTGCATTACGCGGATGTAGATAGCAGGGAACTGTACTTCCGCTCTGACAATGCAGCCAAGGCTCTGAAGGTTTATAACATTAAGCAGTTGAAAGTGGACCTGGGTAAGGATCTATGCTCACAACTACTTTTTCTGCATGCCTACACTGGTTGCGATTCGACTTCCCGGATATTCGGAATCGGAAAGAAATCAGTCTTCCAGAAGCTTGTGAAAGGCAACCCCACTTTGGAATCATGTGCTAGTACTTTCCTTCTACCTAGTCAGCCAAAGGAACTAATAGAGGAACGTGGTATCAAAGCAATGTCTGTCATGTTTGGCGGCCGCTGTAATGACTCACTTGCATCATTACGATACAACTTGTTCGTCAAGAAAATTGCCAATGCGAAATCCTTTGTTACTCCAGAGCGACTCCCTCCTACGCCAGCCTCCACCAAATTCCACTCCCTTAGAACATACTACCAAGTCATGGAATGGATGGAGGGCGAAGAAGACATGGACGTCACAGACTGGGGCTGGAAATTAGAGGACAATCACCTGGTTCCACTGATGTCGAATATGGAGGCTGCACCTAGTAATCTTCTTAAGTTGATTCATTGCAACTGCTGTAAACAGTATATCTTTTCAAAACGAACGAATTTTTGTTCACTTTTCCTCAAAATTTCATCAAACTGATTCCTTGATTTTTCTTTCACATCTCCGCACACTACCACCCACACATCTGACTTATCGATCTCTGTTCTACACACGCCCTCAAGTCTCTTCACTCAATTATCATTTAAACATAAAGGAATGTCGGTCACTCTTGACAAATAATTGAAACAAATGAAAACAAGATATGCAAATGTACTATACAATTTAATATGTACCACTGAATACAAATAAATACGACTGTGTACAAATCTATTACTATTACAGCTTAATAAGGATAAATTTATCTTCGTTTGACAGCTCAACGAGGATAAATTTATCTTCGTTTGACACCTCAACGAGGATAAATTTATCTTCGTTTCACAGCTCAACGAGGATAAATTTATCTTCGTTTCACAGCTCAACGAGGATAAATTTATCTTCGTTTGACAGCTCAACGAGGATAAATTTATCTTCGTTTGACAGCTCAACGAGGATAAATTTATCTTCGTTTGACAGCTCAACGAGGATAAATTTATCTTCGTTTGACACCTCAACGAGGATAATTTTATCTTCGTTTGACAGCTCAACGAGGATAAATTTATCTTTGTTTGACAGCTCAACGAGGATAAATTTATCTTAGTTTGACAGCTCAACGAGGATAAATTTATCTTCGTTTGACAGCTCAACGAGGATAAATTTATCTTCGTTTGACAGCTCAACGAGGATAAATTTATCTTCGTGTGACACCTCAACGAGGATAAATTTATCTTCGTTTGACAGCTCAACGAGGATAAATTTATCTTCGTTTGACACCTCAACGAGGATAAATTTATCTTCGTTTGACAGCTCAACGAGGATAAATTTATCTTCGTTTGACAGCTCGAGGATAAATTTATCTTCGTTTGACAGCTCAACGAGGATAAATTTATCTTCGTTTGACAGCTCAACGAGGATAAATTTATCTTCGTTTGACAGCTCAACGAGGATAAATTTATCTTCGTTTGACAGCTCAACGAGGATAAATTTATCTTCGTTTGACAGCTCAACGAGGATAAATTTATCTTCGTTTGACACCTCAACGAGGATAAATTTATCTTCGTTTGACAGCTCAACGAGGATAAATTTATCTTCGTTTGACAGCTCAACGAGGATAAATTTATCTTCGTTTGACAGCTCAACGAGGATAAATTTATCGTTTGACACCTCAACGAGGATAAATTTATCTTCGTTTGACACCTCAACGAGGATAAATTTATCTTCGTTTGACACCTCAACGAGGATAAATTTATCTTCGTTTGACACTCAACGAGGATAAATTTATCTTCGTTTGACAGCTCAACGAGGATAAATTTATCTTCGTTTGACAGCTCAACGAGGATAAATTTATCTTCGTTTGACAGCTCAACGAGGATAAATTTATCTTCGTTTGACAGCTCAACGAGGATAAATTTATCTTCGTTTGACAGCTCAACGAGGATAAATTTATCTTCGTTTGACAGCTCAACGAGGATAAATTTATCTTCGTTTGACACCTCAACGAGGATAAATTTATCTTCGTTTGACAGCTCAACGAGGATAAATTTATCTTCGTTTGACAGCTCAACGAGGATAAATTTATCTTCGTTTGACAGCTCAACGAGGATAAATTTATCTTCGTTTGACAGCTCAACGAGGATAAATTTATCTTCGTTTGACAGCTAGGATATAATCATGTTTGTTTACGCAACCTAATGAGGATAAATCTTAATAAGCAAAACCGAACCTTTAATATTTTTCTTCATTATCACAACTGAACAAGGATATATTCACCTTCGCCTACACCAATCCACAGCTCAATATAATGAAAAGGTTACATACCAATAGCATTTGAAAGACAATACATATTTAGAACTTCCCTCAAAACGAAAGGGTTTGAAAATGTTTTTGTGGGAAAAAACGACCATTAGTTGTCGAATCAAAATAAGTGATTGCAATCACCTAAGTAATAGTCTAATTTTCAGACCCTTGTACTGGTCGTACGTTTTGTGCTGCACAAAGATTCAATCAGTATAATTTTGGCCATTACAAGTAGTGGGTTATTGATGTAGACAAATGCTCATGTACATGTACCTGGTACAGCTCATTTAATGTATGTTATTACCAAAGAAAAAAGATGACAGGGAAGTCTAGAAAGTAAACGGTTTTCCTTGCATAATTTGAATATAAGGATACTGCTAATGTTTAAATTTCACAGTTAGGACATACATGACATATTCATAATTCCTGCAAAGTTCTACAGAATTTGATGTTGCCTGCAAAAGGGACATAGTATCTTTAACACAACTGAACATGAACTACACTACTCTATATCTGTTTCATCTGAATCCTCTAGTGTAGCGTCCACTACTCTGGAAAGCTCTCCTTTCCTGCCCATGACTCTTGCACGTCGACCAAGGGAGCTTGCTATGCTGCTGAGCTCTGCAATGAGGTTTAAGAATAAGGAGAACACTGCATGCAATAAATACTTGAACCAACATTTTACAATGCCAATTTTTATCATATTGCAATATAAAGGTGTAAGTACCAAAGATCGATTGTCCTACAATTTTCTCAACATCACTACATATTCACTCTCACACAGCGCTGCTGGGGCGACAAAACATTTCAAAAAGTTTAATGTTCAGGAGAGTGAAAAACATGGCTGCCATAACACTGTATCCAATGGGATAGTCTTCCCTTTGACATGGTGTAGTGGCTTCATTTTTTTGGAGATAGACAGCTGGGATTAGGACAGGTCATCACTTGTTAGATCATCTAGTCATTAAAAAAACAATAGTGATTTTCCCAAAATTTGAGATACAAGGTCTTGTCACCCCAGCTACGAATATGTCCAGTGACAATTGAGCGAACCCTAGTTGTTCCACAGATTATATCTGGTCAGAATGAAACAACTGCACAAAATTCAACTTGAAAGTTTGCTTCAAGGACCGATTTTCAGCTAACTCTAAAATCTTATTAGTATTGTAATTTTACCTCTGAAAAATAATCAAATATTCTTGAATATTTTCTTTCTGTTAATATAACTTTTAATATTTACTAATGGATGTAAAGATCTGTCATTTCTATATGTGTCTTGTACATAGGTGTATAAACACAATATTGTGTTAGGAATATAAAATTCCCTGATTTTCCCAAGTGGCATTTAAAACATCAGGGTCTCTCAAAAAGAGGTATTATTTTACATACAAACAGCAACTAGGACAACAGATAGACAGCTGTTTGGACATCTAGTGAAAATGTAAAGTTACCAAAATTAGATTTTCAATGTTATATCTTCCTTTCTTCACAGGGTATTTTCTAATATATAATTAACCCTAACTTCATAATACCAAATCAAACTTATTTTCATGAGCTTTCAAACACTTAAACACTGAATTCTCAAACTACCATCAGCTTAATACAGACAGTGACCACCCAGTTCCCATAGCCAATGAGTTTTTGTGTGTGAAAGGTTACAGAACTGCAAAAGAATATTCAGACAGGATAAACAGGGAATGCAAACAAATAAAGGATGATTTCTACAGACTATATAAATGGTTTTAACTAGTAAAGAAGTTTTATTTACTGGCCCCAAATTTGCAATCAACATGCATGTGTGGTCCAAATCACCCAAATCTGTAGGCAGTACTCGTCCTTATACTAGCATGAATACATGTTATTCAGCAAAGATTCCTATTGCATTCATGATTAGAAATTATAACAGTATATACAACTACCTCTACTACATGACTGTTATTTCTCAGTATGTTTAAGTCCGTCAGTTTCTTTCAAAGTGTAACCACTGACCCAAAACCGTAATCTTCCTAAATCTGAAGATTACTTGGAAATCAAATTTCTTCAGAATTTTTAAGTGAAAAAAAGTTTGCTATCTACCTTGCATTTCTTCTGCCATGGATATTTCATCTCCATGGTCTGTCAACTGTTCTATCAAGGTCTGAAATGCATGTTCTTCTTGGAGGATCATTGGGATTTCAGATCTTGATAGACGGCTTCCTTCTTCTCCTGCTCCAATTATGAGGTGACAAACTGCAAGGAGAGGAGATAAAAATGTGACCCAACAGGTAATAACAATCGCCTAACAAATTGTTTGGTCCATCTCCAGTATAAGCCCGAGTCAGAAGCCTAATCACACAGGTTACAATTGGTGCCATTGGGATTGGTTGTGCCTTTGTTCAAAACCAGTTACCGTATGATATTGAAACAAATAAGAAAATATGCCATAAGGAAGATTTATTGACCGTTTTCAACAGAATACATTTTCAATAACGAATTGATGGGCAAATTGTGTACATATTGAACACTAGTTCTTGCTGAGTAGAAACCGACTAAGAAGGTGCTTGGAATTGTTAAAAATCCAGCCATTTTATTAATATTTATTTTTATTTGCAAAGTTGTGAGTCGACCATAGCAAAATTTCCACATTACCCCACTTAAAAGCAAAATCAAAATCATGAATGAAAAAAATTATTCATTGAGTAAAATAGTGTTGAGTGAAAAATGTCTCATGTATGGAGCGACACATAAAATCTTGAATCGTTCTTTGTGCTTCTCTTAACTACCGTAAAGTGTGCATAATGGTAACACGTATCGGAAGATACATGTAATGTCAAGTTTGGTATAATAGCAGAGATGTGATTTCTAAAGCAGACTATATGGTATTGACAGCTACAATTGTGTTTACTGTTAACAGATTGTAAAGCTTAATTAATCATCCACTTCCACCATATTTTCTTTTGTATTTTTGAAATTCATGTGCTACATAATACTTTGTTTTACTATTTAAAATATTGCTCTTAAGTCATATCATTAATACAGTTCTTTAAGATTGTAAAGACTACCCCTTCGTTTTTTTTTATACTGATCAAGTTTGGACATCAGATTCTCCTGGCAAACCAGTTTATATAGAAAATATTCAAAGAGATATGTACCAAGTCATTTGTGTCATCGCTCTGAATAAAACCAAACTAATTTGAATATTTGAATTACTCAATGAAACTATTCTACGAACCCCGAGTTTCCTTGATGATGGCAGCTTCATGCAGGAGACTGAAACCCTGTCTTCGCATCTCGTTCTGCCATTTAGCAGCTACCTGTAAACCTTCGGCGATAACTGCAACATGTTTACTCCCATTTTTCAAGTTTTCCAACACTCTCTTCAGGGTCCCTGATTCTTTAGATTTCTGTTTTGTAGATAGAGGGAAGAAAAAAACCTTCATTATTTCATATCTAATAGTTTAAGAATGACCTTAGTTATAGTAATGGACAAACATGTAAATATTCTTTGCCCCTCTAACTCTAGATCATCCATGTTTGTGAGCTAGATTGACACCACCCTAGTTTCTTTTCCTTTACGACTATGGTCTCTTCAATATATCCATATATTAATGTTAAAAATGAGGAGAGTATCATAGGCTCTTTGGAGTGATGAGAAATATATACCCGTAGTATAACAGGCTCTACTTCTGCATTAGCTGCATTTTAAAAGGTAAACTCTGATCTGAAATGTGTATGTATGCATATATTTCTTTCAGAATCTGAGAGCTTTATTCAAGCATTCCCTCATCATTTTACTCTGAAATAATAAAAATGCTGAATGGGTGTAAAAGCTATGGACTGAAATTATAAGTACTTGCATGAATATGTTCAAATCCTAGTCATATCTCAATATCATACATCTTATTTTCAAACACCGAACAGTCTTCATCCTATCTATATACATGTATGCACATAGATTACATCCAATAGCATGTATCACTTACCACTTCTACAACTATTAGTGAAACCGGAGCCATTCTTAGATGCTCATATGATGAGGATCCATTTTTAGCACCATTTTCTGCATCTCTTATATATTCGATGAACTCCATTGGCACTGTCTTTTGAAGTTCATACCTGTTCAAATATTGAATTAAAATTGGTTACTTTATGATAAGAAATATTTGATGACCAACTGTTTGATATAATTATTCTTTCAAGTTTTTTTTTGGAGTGGCGTTTCCAGGTAAATCCTCATGGTTGAGAAGATGATACGTCAGCTTTATATATGTAGGAAAGTATTACAAATAATATAGAATTACAAGATTTTTTAAACTATGAAAACATTAATTCTATATCATGTTTTCATATTTTCTATATGATTTATACCGAGGTTCTTTTATGATACGCATATTTTACTTTTGAAATTAACAAATTCCAAGTTTTAGCTATCATATTGGATGTCATTTTATCTCAATAAACCAATTCTTTTTATCTTTCATGGTAACACCACATAATTGAAAGAAACACTGCTGATTCTTGGTGAAAGAGAACTTGATCTGAACGATTACTGCATGTAGTTCAATTTATGATAAAACTTTCAATTCTGATCAGAGGAGCAGAAGCAAAAAAATGGATCAGTCTACCCGGTATGTGAAAAATAGTCCACATAGTATTCACATTGAGCTATATGTAAAGTTGAAGAAAGAAAAAATTCAAGAGCTTTAATCTTTTATCAAGGAGAACCATCAAACCAGTTCTTTAACAAAAAGTAAAATATCTTAAGCCCATCACCAGTGTTGTCACCAGTGTTGTTACCAGCCATTTTCTAGTGGTGGAAATGACACCCCACTGCATGCGCAAATTTTCTCACTGAAACTGCTGGCAAGGACCACAATTATGTGTTTGTATCAAAATTTCAGCATTTTTCATTGTCATGGGGGAAATTAGTACTGGTCTGGTGGGCTTAATATTACATTGAGTGCCTGTTGGAATTTTTGAGTGGTGGAAGGCTCCGACCAGCGCCGACCACCGTAGTGACAACACTGCCCACTGCACTTTAGAAAAAATGTTGTAATACTTAATGTCAACATTCAAACATGGAAAATCATACTGACCAAAGTTCTAAATAGTCGTATCAAGACTAATGTTGAAATTCATGGCTATTTTGATTTCAGTATTCTTATATTTATTTCGAACCTTAAATAATATAATTTTACTCGTTTTAACTTTCAAAGTTAATGTAAAATACCATTTGTAGAAAAATCTGGTTGCAGTCGAATTGTATAGCGTGTGGTGGGCTTTATATGTATTAATCCCTTAGAAAAGGAAAATAATCACATTTCTTTCAGTCATTAGTTTGTGTTGTACTCACTCATGAAATAATCAAGAGCTGCAGTCTGTGTATGTGCTGGAAACTCTTCACAGCATTCCTCCCATGTTGCCTTCTTTGTCAGCTCTTTGAAGATATGCTTGATGGTACTCAGCCGCTTCAGACGCGTAGCTTCTACCTTCACCTCCTCCACTTTTAACGTGCCATTGACCAACTTGCATAGCACATCAAATTTGTCAACTTCAGTGAGACCTTGCAAGCATAAAAACATCTGAAAGACAAGGAAACAATTCAAATGCTAACTTTGTTGGAGGAGTCTGCACCTTTGAATGTTTTTGAAAATATTACACAATAGTGCAATCATGAAATCTTAGGTTCATTGTTTGATGTTGAGACCCAAGTTTAATGAACTGAAAAGAGTGTTGACCTTGACTTTGTGACCTGAAATTCTAGTCACACAATTGGTGATACTGGATAACCCTTATGTCCAAGTTTTATGAAATAGGAACTTATTTAAAAAAATTGACCTAAGGATAAGTTTTTGTGTTGCCGCCGCCACTGCTGTCGGAAAAGCGGCGCCTACGCTTGCTTCTGCTATGCAGGCGAGACAATAATATCAACATTTATAATAATAGTAACAAATTTACTAATAATTCAATTTCTTATAGTGGAGAGCACAGGCATAGAACATTCATGTAGTAAAGAAGGAGTGCAAATGGTGCACTGGGTTCCTTTTATGATTATTGCGTAGAGGTGTCGTGGTCAGTGGTTATGTCGCCGGACTGTCGATCACAACATCCGTGGTTCGAGTCCCGTCGCGGCACTAATGTCCTTTGGCATGACAGTGATCTACATTTGCCACACTCAACCCAGGTGTTGTACATGGGTACCTGGCAGGAAATAATTCCTTGAAATGCTAGAGCGCCTTCATGGCCTTGCTAAAGCCAGGGTAATAATCAGGGCAGCGCCAGGAGCGTCACGTTGTGACGAACATGTGCGCTATATAATAAGCCACCATTATTATTATATTATTATTATGACATTTACATAACTTCTAAACCTTCCATATGCCTTTACGTTTTGAATTTCTACTGAAACCTACAAACATGATGAAACTTTCTATTACGACTGGGGACATACTTACAGACGTTTTCATAGCCTTCCCATATTGGTCTTCATACCATCTGAAGAGCCGTATCAACTTTTCATGACACCGTTTTGAGTACAATGCCAACTGGAATGTTGTTTCCAAGGGTTTCAGCTCCTGCATTAAAATAGTGTAATAAACATAAGAATCAGCCAAATGGACATAATTATTTATTATATATTTATTATTATAAAATAATCTACGTTGAAATTATTGGGAAAGGTTGGTTAGGTAAAATAATAATATTGTGTAGTGGCGTTGTTTATGAATCAGTTAAAAGCTAAGAAATTCATTAAATCTAATTAAGAAGCATATATAGTGAAAGCAATGATAATATAACCACACGTGACTTCACTGACATGTGCCACCAATCTTTTGGTCCATTGTAAAAGCAATCATTATACCGGATATTGCTTTTATATATTTCGGTAATATGGGACTTTAAAGGTACTACAGTATGTCCAATTTGCAGGCCCCAAAAAAAGAAAAGGTTAAATTCCAACGGCATTTGAAATATAATATTAATTTAGAACTTCCCTAAAAGGGGGCTTGAATATGTCTTTAAATTGGAAAATAACGACCATTAGTTGTCGAATCAAATGGTTGTACGTTTTGTGCTGCGCAAAGATTCAATTAGTTTAATTTTGGCCATTACACGAAGTGGGTTATTGATGTAGACAAATGCTCATGCACCCTTTACAGCTCATTTTATGTATGTTATTACCAAAGAGAAAAGCAAGTCAGTCACTCAATAGTGTCTGACAGTGAAGTCTAGCAAGTAAACGGGTTTCCTTGCATAATTTGAATATTAGGACACTGCTAACGTTTAAATTTCACAGATAGGACATACATGACGTATTCATAATTCCTGCAAAGTTCTACAGAATTTGATGTTTGCTGCAAAGGGACATAGTATCTTTAAGTTTTACATTTATTTTATTTTTATCTTTTTTGTCTTTTCACAGGCTAAAGAAATAACAAATAAAATGTATGCGCAAATTAGCTCCAGTGCCATCTTCCTTTCTTTTTTTTTGGACAGTGGTTTTTTGGGAGTGGTTTTAAGCTACTGAGAGCCCTAATGGTTTTTGTTAATTTACGCTAAAGCATAACAAAGGTGGTTAAAGCTGGTTCTCTACTGTATGGGGGAAGGGGGTTACTTACATCCCCCTTGGAAAAATGTTGGGAAAATGTTCAAAAAATGACGATTAAATGTATCTCATAATTCTTTATTTTTTACTTCAAGCTTTTAATTCACTGTAAAAAAAACTTCTTAAACTAAAAATATAATTTTTTCAATATCCTATTTTAATACTGATGTAAGAAAACTGGCTGGTGCTGCTCAGACGTTGCCAATAGGACCTATACCCTGAAACGACCAATATACCGCAAATTGTAATTCACAAGAAATAAATTAATAAAACCTTCTGGGAGAATCACATGCATTACAGTGGTTTCGCAGAATAGACTGGAAACTAAATTAAATATTTTTACCTTTCTTGAAGAAGTTACAATCCCTAGCGACGCCGCAGCTCGAGGCCGCCATTCCAATTTTACATTATTGGGGCTCCTCGGTCTCATCGATGTCATGCATGGCATAAAGCAGTCTTCTGCATACATTCACTTTCGCTTGAAGTGTTGGGATGTCGTCTATTAAGAGGCTCTGTTCTTGTTGGAATAGTGCTCCAACCTGCAGTGCCTCTGTTGGTGTGAGCCCTTCATGTACCTGAACAAGGACCCGTCTGTAGCAGGAATATAAAGAGAGAACATTATACATACATTGCTCATTTTTAGCAGAGTCAATGATAAAATGTACATTTATGTCTGCATGTACAGGATGTACATGTAAAAACGGTTATTTTGCATTACAAAACATTTGTTTTTCTTGTTGTAGGCAAGAAGTTTATAATAGTATTTCACCTAAATTTCGGTAAGCAAAATATCAGTATTATTTGTATTTTTTTAAAGGAAACTTTTTGTGTGCATGATTCTGACTTTTGCAAAGGGATGTAAATCATGATTGCAAACATCTGTTGACGTTTTGAAGCTCCTAACTCAAAATCCTGAGCTTACCATGCCAATTCAAACAAACACATGAAAACTAAGTCCACAGCAAAAGATGCTTTTTTAAATTTGTTTTAAAGAAGAATTTTGCATGATAAAGTCAATTACAAAATATAAAGTTCCAATGCAGAAGATTTGATAATTCAATTGTACCAACTACCTGAAAAAATAATTTGAATAATGCTAAAAAGTATCAAATTAACCTCAAAGATGTTTATCTGGCATTCTATAGGTCAATGGTTTATTACATAAAGGAAATAAGGATAAGATTTAGGTGCTTGCGCAGAACGGAACTCCCAGTTGGGTTCCATGGGAGCCCTTACATTGACAAGCGTGTACGGGTTTGTTGAGTATAGTCTATATACCCACGAGTCGCTTTTGTGCCTATAAAAGTGTAATTCATCCTCCAATATCTTTTTATAGAAGTACTATTTGAAGGCCATAATTTTAATATAGTATATGACATGGACCCTCTCACAAACAGTAAAATATTTTGGTATACTTTAAGCAATGAGTTTAATCAGAGATCAAGAAATTAGGTTGAAGGTAAATGTTTTATGAGAATTTTGTTTTCTTCACATATTTGCAAGTCCTTACTCTAATTGTGTGAGATTGAACAAACAGAATCCACAATGTTGGTAACACAGTACAGTGACTAAGAAGCACTGTTGCAATGGTAAATAAGCTGGCGAATGTTTGTTTCAGTGCTAATTTATGGCAACATAATAACATCAAAGCTTCTACTTCCCCCTCCCCAAGGCAGAAGTAGAAATGAATCTAATTTAAACACACATACCTGTCATCGTTAGACAAGTCCAGCAAAGCTTCAAACAAACTATATCCACCAAGAAGAACGTATGAGGATTCCTCAGCATTTTCCTGATCCCATGACCCTTCTACAAGTACTGGTAGTAGCGGCAGTTGAATCCCCTTGTTGGCTTTTAAGGCTGCCTTGAAGGCTTCCACCCTACAGTGAACTCTCTAGAGGCTCTCTTTAAAGTCCTTAGGGGAACCTCAACAACTCCTAGTAATTTGAAAAAATTGTATAGGAACAAAAACATGAAAATAAATACAGAAATGTAGTTGCCATTATTTAAGAGCCTGGAGAAATGTAATAAACTCTACATGTAATTAACAATAAAAATTACATTTTGAATGGCAATACTAGGTGGTAAATTGACAGACTGAAAGTGCAATTGGAAGAGTTTACTCTCAATTCTTGTTTATACATTGTAAATATAAATTTGTGAGACCAATAAAAAACTTAATATTCAAAAACAGAAACATTAGTTACACTTTGATGAGAATATTTTGTATAATTTTATTCAAAAATCTCTTTTTCCTTGCAAAACATCTTCACCAGTGTACATGTACATGTACATGTACTCTTTCCCTCAAAAGCATCCCAGTATTTTCTTTTGCAAATAAAACATACAAATAGAGAGAGCAAAAACTAAGGGTAAAATTGGCAATACACTTTGGACACTGAAATACCCATTATCAAGAACCAAAATTAGTTTTTTTAATTCATCATCCTGTGAAGTGGGAAAATCTTCACCATTGTATAGTTTCACAAATGTCCCTTAAAGGGAAATCCAACCTTAATAGGCAAGAGAGAAAATTACTCTTAAAGACCTGTCAATGCAATGCGTGAAGGAAATCAGACCAAGAATCTTTTGTTTATACTAGCTGTAGTTGTTAGCACTACACTTACTGTCACTTATAACTTGGATGAACTGTTAACGTTAGTCATGAAGTGCTGGGCTACGTACTTTTCCTAAGTGCTTCACCATACAAGATGATTAAACATATTTTTCCATATAATGAACAATTCAGGATAATCTATTCTTTTTACATGACCTACATGTATATATGCTAGCCATAATATTTTATGAGTCAAGCCCCCAACTGAGAAGGCACTTAATTTGGAGAAAAGGGAATGTTCATAACTTCCTTATCATAGAGCCCAATTTATTTCAAACTTTTATCACTCTGTTTTTCTTAAAAAGTTACATGTAGTTATTTTTTCCCGTTTCCCTACAAATGATGTTAGTAAAAGGGATGACCTGCCTTTTAGATATACATGTAGGTTTATTATTTGCCTGAAAATTATTAAATGTAATTAAATAATATCGACTGGCCTTGATAGCGATATGACATTTATTGCCCAAATTAAGTCATATCGGCCGAGGCTTCAGCAGAGGGTGATATGAATCTAATGAGGGCAATATACATTGTACATGTATAAAAGTCATCGCTCATTCATGGCAAGTGCTTTTTATTATTATTATTATTATCATTAACTATAAGTTAACTATTATTTAAGTGCTAAGTGGAATTTATATTAGTTCATGTGGGTAAAAATATGTATCACTTATAGACCTCTAATGTAGCGCAATTTTCTACTGCTGCCATCTACAGTGAATTGTGCACATTATCGGGAGGGTATAGGAGCGCAAGAACACGCGTAAAGATGCTAAGGGAATTTAAAATTTTGCCAAGAGGACAACTTTCTTTGTTGGACATATACACCCCCTAAGTTAGCAATAAGAGAAATACATATATTTATATATATTTCTAAATTGTGCTCCATCATCTTGTCCTTTGTTTTTAATCTAGAGCAAATTGATTTATTATTGATCAAAAGATAATCTCACCTTTGAATTTTCCTTGAGAATCACTGTCTTGTGTAGGTCCTCTTGTCAGCTTCTGCTTCTTTCTCCTTGGTTCTTGGGGTATCGGCGTACTCTGGAATTGTGGCTGGAACTGGAAAGCTAGATCATCAATAGTAAAGTTCTCAGTGTCTGGGAATTGTTCCCTCAAAGCCTCGATATCTGCGTCTTCTGTAGGAAGACTCACCTTTTTCCCGTTCTCCAATGTGATCTACAATGTATATGGATAACAAAATTCATTCATTGCAAAACATTCGGATTGAGAAGGAGTCAAACTTATTTTTTTCACCAAAACAAAAATTCAAAAACATGTCTGCTATGAATCATATGGATATCTGTTCAGCTACCAGTAGTCTGTAAGGCCCTATATCATTACCATAACCATAAAGACCTTGAACCAAGGAGCTGTTAAATTGAAGGAGTGGAAAATCTTGTAATTTATGCAAACGTATGTGCGAGTTCTAAAGCGTAACGATGGGACGCGTAACATTCCACTTGGCTTTGAAGTTCCATGCACTTGCCGAGCTGCTTCTACGGCGGGGAAATTTGGAGGCTAGGCACCACTTTCGCATAATTTATTACATTACCGGCCGAATTTCATATTATGAAATATATATGTGGGAAACTGGGTATTGTGTTGGGAATAGTGCAGCTAACAGTTTTACACATTTACTGTAAACGCGGAAAAATTCGCGGTACATTAATTTTCGCAGATTTCGCGCTAACATCGGCAAGCTCGAATTTTAGAACTCGCGAAAATATAAGCATGACTTAATTCTTATGCGTGTTTTGATCGGGCTGAATTGCGTGCAATGCGAATTTAAGAACCAGCGAATATGTTTTGGGGTCGCTCAGTGCGAAAAATTAATCGCGCTCAATTAACAGCGTTTACAGTATTACTCCGCTCTTCCTATTATTTGTGTGCCAGCGTGTTCGTTAAAGGAAAATTACATCCTGACAAATATTCAATATTTTAGGATATTCCAATCATTTTTGCAAGTTTAAATATTTCATCATTTAAAGGTACTACATGTAATTCATTTGCAGGCCTAAAAAATGAAAAGGTTTAATACCAACGGCATTTGAAAGACCATTAATACTAATTTATAACTGCCCTCTATACGAAAGGGTTTGAAAATGGCTTTTAGTGGGAAAATTTGTGGGAAGTTGTCAAATCGAAGTGTGCTACAAGCAGTACAGTACTGCTTGTAGCACACTTCGCTGTACCTGCAGAGGTTACGGACTACCATGTAACAGTGTGTGTGGATCTTGCCAACTTGATACATGCCACAATCCATATAACGAGTCACTTGATAGTGAAGCAGAAGAATAATGATTTATCCTTACTCAAGTACATTCCTCATCAAAATGAAGGTACGTGAAGATCTGCATATGTATTTGCTATAAGATGACATGAACAACACAAGGTTTTAAACATTTTTAATTGTATGGTGGGTATTATGAATATGTGTCTAGATATTATTATTAAGTTGTTACTTTGTCTTTGTCACTCTCCCCGGGTCGACAATGACCTGCCAATAGTTGAATTGACCCTTGGGGGTGGGGTCGGTGCCACCATATTAGGGTGAGAGAGATACATTATAAGTTTATTTCCTGTTCATAAAGTGCGCCCTCTATTGAGAGATTGTAGTGGTTTTGTGGCCCTTTGGACGCCATGTTGGATTTCGTGGTTTCCTAAACCACTGCTTAACGTTCTAAGATATCCTAATAGATACTAAGACCCCGAAAACCATAGCATAGACACCCCAATTATGTCTCTCGGATGGATAATGAGTGACTTATGGCCATTTTTATGTTGTGGCGGCCATTTTGGACGCTATCTTGGATTTTGGGGTTTCCTGGACCATCACACACCATCCTTACTTGTCTCAATGGATTCTTTGACCCCCAAAACCATGGGATAGACACCAAAATTATGTCTCTATGATACATAATAAGTGACTTATGGCTATTTCTTAGGTAACGGCGGCCATCTTGGACGCCATCTTGATTTTGGGGTTTCCTGGACCATCTACAAACATTCTAACTTGTCTAAATGGATTCTTTGACCCCAAACCATGGGATAGACACCAAAATTATGTCTCTAGGATGGATAATAAGTGATTTATGGCCATTTTTAGGTATTGGCGGCCATCTTGGACGCCATCTTGAAAATAACAGCTTTCCGAACGTCCGATTTGGGTATACTTTTAGTATGGTATTCCTGAGGTCGAATACTACTAGAAACCGTTGAAAAACCTTTTGTTGCAATTTTTTTGGGGTTGGGGTGTTTTTTACCGTATATTGACCTGACTAAAACGGGATAGCCATGAAATTGTGTGTGTGTACGCTTACTAACGATACGTCGTATAAAGAAACGTCTTATTACGAAACGCGGGTCTGGGCATCGTTTCGAACTAGAACTTGATAAAGAATCACGTAATGTTTTGTTCATTCATTCATGTTTATTCGTCGTAACTGTCACTTAGTACTATTTCCTTGTCTTTTTCCCTTTCTCACCCGGCTTCTCTCTTCTTTTTCTTTTCTCTTTTTCTCTCTCTCTCTTTCTTTTCTGTTCTTTCTTTTCTGTTCTCTTTTCTTTTCTCTTCTCCTTTCTTTTCTCTTCTCCTTTCTATTTTTCTCTTCTTTTCTTCCTCTTTTTTTCCTTCTCTTTTTTTGTTTGCGCCGCCAATAGGTGGGAGGGGGGCCGCGGCCGTTTCGCCCCCCCCCCCAGATCCGCCGCTGCTCCTTGGCATTTATACAATACACTGACACTAAGCAAAACGGCAAATTAACAGAAAGCAACCCATTGGTTCATAGTTCAGCTGTTTCATCAACAAACATTAATGTACGTATATTTATCAATTAAAGGTAAAAACCAGTTTTGGAAACGCCCCTCTCTCAAAAAATGAAATGGAAGCTCTCATTACCAATCATGTGAAAGAATATGTTTTGACTAATACGTGATGATACATATTTTGCCGTGAAACCGCCTACTAATTGATATATTTGGAAAATTATTATATCTATTGGGACCAAATAGATATCGCGCACGTGGTCGCGTAGTCCCATATACATCTTTCTGTGTACAGCGCTTGTAACTTTACCTGGGCCAAATTTCTTATCATTTTGATGATTCCAGAACCTTGCAGTACACACCAATACTTATATGCTAGATGATCAACCTTTTCTGATCGATTACACAACGTTTCTTTCACAATGCAATCGCATGACCAGAACTGGTCTTTTATCTTTAATAACTACAAGCCTACCTTGTAGGTCGTGGGCAAGGCAAATGTCCATATTTCCTGTTAAATCGGTACACCAGCAACGAAAACACCATAAACGCAATACCAACGGTAGAGGTAATGACCAGGAGTACATAGAGTAATATTCTAAATCCGGCATTCAGCTCCATTTTAGATTTTCTTTCCAGCAGCGTAGAGAGTATTCACTCGGTATATCTTGTGGATGTGATTTTATCCTAGTATGAATGTACTTTTCTGCGACCCGTGAGTTGCGTTGGGCTATAGTCGTTTTTTTATTTTGTTCAAGAACAATAACAATAGCACAATGTGATCATCGGTCTATTGCATTCTGTTATCTTCAAGGAAAGGGATTTAGGGGAATCAGTGGAGGGGGGGGGGAGGGTCGGCCAAATGCTAACATTTTAAGTTTAAGATATGACTTCATATGCGCTTCGAAGTCTCAAAAAAGTTGGAACTGCATTGTATTCATAATTTAATTGTCTGACTGTCTTCGGACGTCTTCAGATTGTTATTTATTTCAACTTTAGAACCAAACCAAATCTCTCTATGACCACCACTACAAAAATGTTTCGTGATGTAAATTGCATGGCCATAGATGACAAGTTAATTTGCATATTTTGAAATAGTGCCCTCCATAAACATAATAATTTTGCATAAAATATGTGTGCCAGCCCAATGCCAATTTCTTAGATGTACGTCACGTTAAAAACATATAATTATATGCTTGGTATGGCACAATTACGATTCTGCTGCATTTATCTTTCATCTGTTTTGGTCTAAATCTAGATACATGGAAAGAAACAAACAGGCCTACAAAAGAATGTTTTAATCATATCAGTGAGAGATGGTTTTACGATACACATTATTGTTCCATCAATAGGCTTTATTTAGACCAGCATTGCTCAAAGCTTCAGTGAATGTGGATAAAGCAGTTGACATCAGTACCAGGCAGATGCATGAGTTTCAACATAAATTACCTGGTGGATTCTATGACACAATTTCCAAGAAAGCCTACAACAGGTACCTGACAGACATTGTCAGCCCTGACACTACATGTAACCCAAAGCGTTTCTGGAGTTTCATAAACAGCAAGCGATACGATGCTTCAGGTGTAGCTCCATTAAAATAATCTAATGGAATGACTTACCCAGACAGCCTCTCAAATGCGAACATCCTAAGTTATCAGTGTTCATCCATCTTCAACTGCAATGAAGATATGACTAGTCTGAGAGACAAAGGGCCAAGCTTATACCCAACATGCATCACATTACACATCTCCACCAGGGGTTCTGATGATCCTGTCTGAGCTTGATGTTCATAAAGCCATTGGTCCTGACCGAATCCCGGCCCGACTTCTGAAGGCACTTGCCACCGAACTGACACCTGTGTTCACTCTATTCTTCAAACCTCCTTAATTTAACCGGAGTGTCATACCTGATGAATGGAATATGACTAATATTGCTCCCATCTTCAAGAAAGGTGACCGTAGTAACCCAGAGAACTACAGACCTATCTCTCTGACGTCAGTGACCTGTACATTACTGGAGCATATCGTTCTTAGCAGCATCATGACCAACCTTGAAGACCACAACATCCTGTCTGATGCACAGCATGGCTTTCGAAAGAAGCGATCCTGCGTCTCCCAGCCCGTCCTTGCTGTCCGGGACCTCGCCAAATTAAGCCATCGATGGCAGAGAACAATTGGACATGGCACTCCTTGATTTCTCCAAAGTATTTGACAAGGTTCCCCGTGGAATAATAGCTGTCACATAAGCTCCAATTCTATGGAATCTGGAAACACACACACGCATGGATTTCCTGACTTCCTGAGTAACAGGACCCAACAGGTGGTACTGGAAGGATCCATCTCCAACACCAGCCAAGTAACATCTGGCGTCGGGCATAGCAGCGTTATCGGGCCGATGCTGTTTCTCCTCTTCTTCAACGATCCGCCAGAGTACCTCTCCCCAAACTCAACGGTCAGGCTCTTCGCTGATGATGGCATGCTATACAGCAACATCAAGACAGAGGAAGATGCCTAATGTTTCCAAGAGCATCTTGACTCACTGCAACGCTGGGAGCGTGATTGGCTGATGGAATTCATCCCACAGAAATGTCGGGTTCTCCATGTCACCAATAAACGCAAACCCATCATCAAATCCTACTCCATCCACGGACAGACCTAGATGACAAAAATACAACAAAGTATCTAGGTGTTGAGTTGCAGAAGAACCTCAGATGGAACAAACGTATCAACAGTATCAACCAAATAGGCCAACTCCACCCGTGCCTTTCTTCAAAGAAATATCCGACCATGTCCTAGAAAGGTTTAATAAAGAACTGTGCTACAATACTCTCCTTCAACCAATCACGGAGCATGCCAGCATCATCATATGGAACCCTCGCACGTACACAATTAGCAAACATCAATAAGCTTGAAATGGTTCAACGGCGCTTTGTCCGCTTCATCTTTAATGACTACCGCAGGACAAGCAGTGTAGCAGCCATGCTAAACCAGCTCAAGTGGCCAACATTACAAGAACGCAGGGCACAGGCTAAAGATCTATTTCAACTCGCTGAAAGACATCCCACACACTTTCCTCACTCCATCAACATACCTGCACTGAGGACATTCCAAAAAGATCATTGATCCTTTTCCCCGGACGCTTGTCTACTAGAGGAGCTTCTTCCCGGATACAATAAGACTCTCGAATTCCCTCCCTCTAAACACCGTCAATTGTCCCTCTATTTAACAGCTTCAAGCAAGAGTACAAAAGACCCAGCTCCGTTAAAAACGGTACTCCTTTTTTAATCGCACGTAGCTGACTGTACCTTTTATCATTGTACATTGTACATACATCGGCACTGCATCTCAACAGTACGACAATACACATGACGATTGCCTGTACTGCAATTGAAGAAGAAGAAGAAGTTCAAACCATTGCAGCCATGAAGAAGTCAATTAATATTGGGGGTCCGATAGTCTATGACACTAATATCATCTACTCCAGAGTAATATGACTGCAGGCAAGTTCAAGAGATGTCAATGTCAAGGACATTTTGTCATGGAAGGTTTCACCAGTCCCTACAGCACTCTTTGATGACTCTGGAAACATGTTCACTCCCAATTCAAAGGCGAATTTGAAGAATTTGACAAAGGTTGAGATGTCAGCCAGGCATGAGACATTAATTGAACAACCTTGTACAGTCATTGATGGTTGTGCTCTACTCTGGATTAAAATCTGATGATGTTTGCTTGGTGTGCCACCATGGTATCTAGAGGTCATGACGGAGCGATCCAACTGAGTCTTCCCAAATCAATGCTGCCCTCCCAGAAACTATCTCTCACTAGCTGCTACTGACAAAAACAATTCTGTGGTTTTCGCGCCTATGTCGAGTGTTGTAACGATCAAACTAAAGCAGCAATTGATAGCCATTGAAAGGTAACCATGTTTTATCATTTTGGGTGGATATATCGCCTTATTGTTACTTCATAAAGCTTTGTAATGACTTAAAATCTTTGATTATTTTCCCTTGAAAGAGAGGAACCTTTTCATGATAGGTTCATATAAAAGAATCTATTACCTCAAAATACAAATCAAGTTTCTAAACGCTGTCACTGAAAACGGGCATTTATAACCAATTGCCACCTCATATCTATGGGACAGAGAGCATGAAATTCAAGCTTGTTTTTCTTTGAGTATTAAATTATAAAATAAATATGAATCACACCAAAATGTGGAGCACAATTTTTACTCATTGTATCCAGTGCAGCTGACTTATGAAACATGTTAATTTCATGTTAGAAATTGGCATTTGTGATCATTTTTGAATTAACGTGTCTATAGAGGACGCCATTCCGAATTATGCAAATTTACATGTCATTTGTGATCATACAACATCGCCAATATTTTATTTAGTTATGATCCTCGAAAAAATCAAGATATTAGACTGCCATTTAATGTAGAAAAATGCTGTAAACAATTTTTTTTATCATTAATTTTGGTCAAAAGGGTATTTTGGCGGCCATTTTGTGTGACGTCACATATCTCAAATTGCTCAAAGCTGACAGAGTGGCAGCAATCGGATTCTTCAGGTTGATGGTCTAAGGAACTATAATCCAACAAATAAAAAATAACTATAGAGCCTAAAACAAGGTATATCGAGAAAGCTGCGGGACTATAATAAAGTGCCATAAGTTTTCCTTTCACTTGCTTGCAAAATTTAGATTCCCAAAAGTTTATATTTTCTCAAACCCCCCCCCCCATCCCCTCGAGAAATTGTGCCCGTATGTTTTTTCACCTCCTGTTTATCTTTTCATGCGTCCCTCTTAATTTAAACATATTGAATAGGTTAATGAATTCTAGACTATATAGCTTCGGTCACAACTTCCGATTGCTTTCATAACACTTCCCATCTTTCCGTTCAACGCAGATTAGGGGATTGTGTACTCTATTTTTTTCGAAGTAGTAGTATGAATTCATCCTTCTTACCTGAAACATGAATAGCAAAATAGAGTTTTGTGAGTGAGATAACCTTATTGTATTGTTTGTGCATCAGGCGTACCCAACACATGCATATATACTTTCTGGCATCATCGCATCCTTTCTTGCTTGCCAGTGTTAATGTTTGAAAATAAATCATACACGCAGGCTATGTAACAGTGGAAAACACTTCGTCCCCGGATAGGACGTTAAATGGAGGCCCCGTGTAGAAGAGCGTCACCACATTTGCAGGTTAAGAACCCACTGCACTATTCGTATAAGAGTAGGGGGAAACCCCCGTAGAATGGTCCACCTGCACACCCCTCTCATTTACACCGCGAGGAGAAACCCAAGGGTTACTGTGAGTCAGTTTGCTCTTTGCCTCTCAGGCACAGGTGACGCTAAATATTTTACCATAAAGTCAATGTTCTTTTTGAATAAATTGGATTAAATTTAATATTCTCATCTAGATGTTTGGCAACCTCTCTCATACCCCAATTATATACAGTATTTGCAAAGAGAATACGACTCTGGTCTAATAACAAATTTTCATATAGTTTATGTACACATCACATGCTACCTATGGCAGTGGCATATATACATCTGAAGACAGCATTAGACCCCCCCCCTACACCGTTTTCAAATACGTAAACAGAGTATAAACATTTTTGTAACAAGCACTTTCTTAGAATTGTAGTGCGTCAGATGTAGTTGAGAATGCCAAAATATGGTTCGAACATTTTTTGTTAAGGTTGAGGTTTCTCCCCATTCTTTTATATTTTACCTTGTCCCTTGTTTTTTCATACTTCGTAGACATGTATTACAAACTTATCATATTCCGCAATACGCACTATTCAGTAATTAGATAAAATTCCGCCATCGCTACTTTCCTTTCTACTGATGTATACCGCAAGGCCAAATTGTCAACTGCCCCTTGCTTCAACATATTTTAGAGGTTTCTGGATACATATTCGTTTAGAATGTGTTTGAATCAGCACTCTGCATAATGTCATCCTTTATCAACTTATCCTTTACCCCCCACTCACACACAAACACACACAGCATCACCAAAAGGTTTTCCATTATGTGTATTTTGCGTCACGCGGCTGCTCCTATAATACACACTGCCTATATGACTTTATACATGTACCAGAAGTTTGGACGGACGTATTTTTTTTAATCTCATTGTTGTTTAGCCAACGTCACAATTGATCTGTCCAAACGTTTGGGAAATTCATGTTGCAGACTTGCAGTCTCTTTTACCCGACTTATTGATGTAGCAGACAAGGGTTATGCATAGAGACGCAAGCGACAGGGTTGTGCCTGCTAGGCTAAGGGTTGTTTGTGTGGATGAGTAGTGGAAAAAGTAATGTTTTGTTGTTTCGTTGAAGGTGCCATTTGAACTCAAGAACTGACAAGCGCGGATCAAATACTAAAAATATCATGAATGTTGAAGAGCATAATTTCAAAGTATCACTTAAACACTAAAAACAAAAATTGAGATTGTTTTTAAAAAACCAGACTGGCCCCCTTAAAACACCTACCTTCTCTCAAGCCCCTCTCTTCTTATTCCTCCTGCTCCTCTCTCTCTCTCTCTCTATTTCTCTCTTCTGTCCCCTCTCCATCCCTCTGTATAGGGCTACATAATATCAATACAAATTAAAACAAATGAAACAAAAATGCTTTAGTGTTGTCTTCTTCTAATAGTGAAGAAGAGAACTCTCAATGATTTTATTTCAATTGTTTTAATTATTATTTGTATATTGCCGTGACGGAGGATTATCAAAAAAAAAATCTATCTCTCTCTCTCTCTATATACAAGTGAAGAAGAAATTATAAAATAGCCGTAGGAAATATACGAAATGTACGAAAATTCGTATTTAAGCCTGGGGGCGTTTCGTGAAACAATTAGTCGGTGGTTTTCACCGACTAATATCGTTTTTACCGACAATTTTATTGTCACCGACTATTTACTAGGCCTCTGATTTGTCGAATTTAGTCAGCGCTGACAGTTGTCGGTGGACAAATGTTGATGAAATGCCCCACTGTACTTGACAAAGGCTTCAAGCCGAATATTCGTATATTTCCTATGGTTGTTTCATTATTTCTACGTCACTCGTTTATTTCTCGTCAACCACCGCAAGACTATTTTAATTCTTATACAAAAATATATACATGTATACATATACATGTATATGTAAATTATGTATACATATATTTTTATATTCTGAATCATAAAGCCTGTATCGCAGTATTTTATGTTGCGAAGTGTTTCTTTTGTGCATAACAAAGAAGCAATTAATGCCTTCCATTTTTTATTTTTTATAAATTAAATCGAACTAAAAATCTGAGGACACCTTCCTGTAATCCTTCCTGTATGTAAAGTATTTATTTAGATTTTCAGTTTGTTCATTTGATTTTCTTTTTTACTTGTATTGTAGATTAAATGATATCTGAATTCATTTTACGTGGGCATCTGACACTGACAAGTGATCTTAATAGTATAGAATTCAAATAAATAGGACTTAAATCGTGCTTATCGAGGATATTGCCATGTTCTTTATACCAGACTCTGTTTAATCACACTCATTAGCCGTCGACAGCTCTCCATATATGTACTATAAAATCATGCTAATAATTAAACATAGAAGGATATTGATCACGAGAAAACCACCTTCATGATAGCTTGTCAAATATGAGAGTATTGGTTGATGAAAACAGGTTTCATCTATCTTTTACTTTTACACAGTAATAATTCATTTTTATATACACTTAACATTTCAAGAAGTAAAGTTCATTGATGTCATTCATCAACTGCCTTTCCTGTTTGCGTCATTACAACTTGTGTTAAAAGTTATATAAAAGTTTGTAATCCTATTTTATAGTCATTTAAAAAAGCTTCAATGTAATCTTTTAAGTCATTAAAATGCAAAGAATCATTGTGTTCATTTCAGATCAAGTCGGAATGTAAGAGTTCTATAAGCATTAAAAACAACGACTAGTTCTAAGACAAATGAAGTTCCTTGATATAATCAAGGTATTCTATGCTTTGTTAATAATACATGAACAAGGTATACAGTATATTACGATATGCATGCATAGTTATATTTTTATAATGAATGACGTCTGCAAAAACATAAAAATCAAATGACAATTATATAACGGTTGATACAATTGATAACGTATTGAAATATTTACAAAAACATACACGTTCTTGAGCTGTAATGTACAGTTTGAAGAAAAGTAAATTTCAATGTACAAGATACAGTGTAGGACCTACTGTCCAACAATATAAGAAACATGCTATTAAAAACAACAGAGACAACAAAATATTCGTGTCTCGTGTTCATGTGACGGTGTGGCATTTCATTCATTTTCAGACTGAATAAAAACCCATAAGTCTGAAACAAGGGCAAGCTTTTCACGAAACAGTAATAAGTACAAGTTCACCCATATTCCATTAAAACGCGTGTATTGCGATTAACACGCGGTTCAAAGGGATCATACCCGGATGTCGCTGAACTGCTAAGGTTTCGTAAAACGATGCACGGATTTATTTCCGCAGAGATGAATTAACTATATACATTACTATAATGTATTGCACACCATGGTAACATGGTGTCCAGATTGTTTATTGCAAAGATCGATAAAGCATTAAAGGTCGAATCGTTAAGTTTTCGGTAAACAATGGTCAACTAAACAGACCTCCTCATTGAAAGTAATAATGATTTCATCTGGTGACAGATTATGATGACAATCATATCAAACTTGTTATTCCTTTTTTGGGGACAGACTTGTTCTTTGGTTCATGATTGGGTTTTGTAAAAGATACGTAAATTACTCATCACTTATAAATCCATCACTTGTTGGAGTCGGTCTTTGTTGTTTCCCTAGTGGATTGATATTTCATTTTATCCAAAAGAATGTTCCATAAAATCATAGTGACAGTTGTGCTTATCGTTATCGGGTTCGTGGGTCGGGAATTAAGCTGTGTCTAATAAAGAATGTTTTCAGTCGTTCAAAACACGACATGTTCTGACTTTGCAACCAAATAATTCCTCTCTACATTGATCGTCTTTCAGATCATGCATTGGCTTGGAAGACGATATTTCGCTGTCATACGGTGCCATATCTCTGCATGTGATTGGAAAAGTTGATACACTCGAATCAGTCCCTGAGGCTGATGTAATTCTTACATCCATCAATCGGTTTGTTGGTGACCTCACTGAGAATGATATGGCGCTGGGATTGCTCCAGTCTAAAGTCGAAACTCTGCAACATTTTAGCCAAGATCACCTTTGATTCAATCTGCAGAATCAAGAAAAGTTAGTCAATAGCGAAGGGTTTAGAGCAGTAGGAGTAGTAGTAATAGTAGCAGCAGCAGCAGTAGCAGTAGTAGTAGTAGTAGTAATAGTAAAGTAACTAGGTACATGTAGTAGTAGAAGTAGTAGTAGTAGTAGTAGTAGTAGTAAAGTAGTAGTGGTGGTGGTAGTGGTAGTGGTAGTAGTGGTGAAGTGGTGGTGGTGGTGGTGGTAGAGTGGTAGTGGTGGTGGTAGAGTGGTGGTGGTGGTGGTGGTGGTGGTAGAGTGGTAGTGGTGGTGGTGGTGGTGGTGAGTGGTGGTGGTGGTGGTGGTGGTGGTGGTGGTGGTAAGTGGTGGTGGTGGTAGTGGTGGTGGTGGGAGTGGTGGTAGTGGTGGTGGTGGTGGTGGTGGTGGGAGTGGTAGTGGTGGTGGTGGTGGTGGTAGTGGTGGTGGTAGTGGTGGTGGTGGTGGTGGTGGTGATGGTAAGTGACTGGGTGCGTGTGGTGGTGGAGTGGTGGTGGTGGTGGTGGTGGTGGTGAGTGGTGGTGGTGGTAGAGTGGTGGTGGTGGTGGTGGTGGTGGTGAGTGGTGGTGGTGGTGGTGGTGGAGTGGTGGTGGTGGTGGTGGGTGGTGGTGGTGGTGGTGGTGGTGGTGGAGTGGTGGTGGTGGTGGTGGTGGTGGTGAGTGGTGGTGGTGGTGGTGGTGGTGGTGGTGGTAGAGTGGTGGTGGTGGTGGTGGTGGTGGTGGAGGTGGTGGTGGTGGTGGTGGTGGTGGTGGTGGTGGTGGTGGTGGTGGTGGTAGTTGGTGGTAGTGGTGGTGGTGGTGGTGGTGGTGGTGGTAGTGATGGTGAGTAACTGGGTGCGTGGTGGTGGGATTAGTGGTGGTAGGTGGTGGTGGTGATGAGTGGTGGTGGTGGTGAAGTGGTGGTGGTGGTGGTGGTGAAGTGGTGGTGGTGGTGGTGGTGGAGTGGTGGTGGTGGTGGTAGAGTGGTAGTGGTGGTGGTGGTGGTGGTAGTGGTGGTGTGGTGGTGGTGGTGGTGGTAGGTAGTGGTGGTGGTGGTGGTGGTGGTGGTGGTGGTGGTGGTGGTGGTGGTGGTGGTAGAGTGGTGGTGGTGGTAGTGGTGGTGGTAGTGGTAGAGTAGTAGTAGTAGTGGTAGTAGTAGAGTAGTAGTAGTGTAGTAGTAGTAGTAGTAGAAGTAGTAGTAGTAGTAGGAGTAGTAGTAGTAGGCCTTATAGTAGCAGTAGTAGACTAGTAGAAGCAACAGTAGCAGCAGTATTATAATATTATTATTATTAGTAGTAGTAGTAGTAGTAGTAGTAGAAGTAATATAAGTAGTAGTACAGTAGTAGTAGAAGTAGTAAAACTACCTTAACAAATATTATGGTTATGAAACGAATAACTGTTGCTTAATACAAGCGAATGTAAAGTGACATAGTTTGCATAAAATACTTGACGACTTTATAGAACATAAACCTCATTAACATTTTTGGTTGTTATGGTACTGAAGACGGCTAATTAATTGTGATATTTAAGACTAGATGTAGAGAGAGAGAGAGAGAGTAGACTTACCAGAGCTAATTGCTGTCCGATACAATTCCGTTGCCCAATTGCAAAGGGATAGTATGCAAAGAAGTGCCTCAGCCTGAAAAGATATTATACAAATATGATCTTCCACGTATAATATTCTGTTGGTTTTGAGCGGAATGAATTATGATAATAATAATGATTATGGCGACGATGATAATGATAATAATAATAATGATGATGTTGATAATACTAATAATGATTTAAAAATAATAATAATAAGTATTGATAGGTTGTACGCCACTTCACTTATTATCTGCGAAAGCTAAAGGGAGCTGATGGAGATATGAAGACAGTGGAGTTACTACAGGGGAAAGGGGGTAAGTGCCCCCCCCCCAACCACCACCATTGAGTGGTTGAAGACAAATGGAGAAAAGAGAGAGAGAGAGAGAGGCAAAGGACAAGAAAAGAAGACACCTGGTTCATCTAGTACATCCTTCACATATCTTCCTCTTGTCATTTTCCGAGTGAGACAGGTTTCCCAAATTGTTCTAATGACCCCTCAACGGATGGACTAACGCTACGCCACTGTATGAAAGAATGGGAAGAACATTGCTAACCTGTATATTAAGACCGCTCAAAGGAAACATGAAATGTGGGATTTATAGGCACTTGGTCTTTATGTACTGGTTCCTTTAGTGCAGGTTTCAATAAGGAACCATATTCAAGGGAAAGAAAATTGTGTTCTTAATAGATAAGTGGTCGCTAAGGCAGGTTTGACTGTACTAGTCCAAGGGCAAGGTGGGTAAAACGAAATCTGGCAAAAACCTACCTTGATTAATACACAAAGGAAACGCACACACACACTCCCAATACTTCAACAAACTTCGAATTAACATGAGTGTACTCGGTAGCACTTTTTTGCGTAAATGAAGCCCATACATGCACACGTATTAGTATCCTTCTGGACATTACACTAGGGCCGTACTTACAAATAATTATGAATGTTCGTGTGGGCTTGTAAGGGCATGGTAGTCAGGGGCGGCGATCCCGGGGAGGGGGAATCGTCCCCCCCGGAAAATTTGAAAAAGTGCAAACAATTTTGTAATAGCAAATACTGACTAAAGACTGCAAAACACTTTTAGGCTCTGGAGGACACAATAGTGCAGCGTTAAGACTAATAAAAATGCAAACAATTTCTGGCTCGGTCGCTACGCTCCCTCGCATATCCTTCGAAATGTACAAGTAAATATCGCATTTTGTTCCCCCTCCGGTCATGAAAAGAAATCGCCGCCCCTGATAATGGCCAATATACTCACGTTTCATCAGTTGGAATAAATCGATCAGGATTGAATAGAAGAGGATCATCGAAATACTCTTCCAATCGTGACGTCAGGTATGTCATGAACTGCATCGAGAAAGTAATGTCATAAGAATGTAAACAAAATAGAATTTCCAAGGTCATCATAATTATACAATTAATATTACGTTCTAGTAATCCTGGAATTGCATTTTCAAAGAATCAAGTGAAACTAATACTAATGTTCAGAAATACAAATAGTCGTTGATCTAATAAATGGTTCTTCGGAAGGAATTCGTAGCAGCTGACTAATGACGAAACAAAAGTAGGCAAAATGTTCGTCCCAACCGTTTCGATTTTCTTGTAATTTGTCTTCACTTTTAACACAATTTGAAGAATCAGAGGGTAAAAATATTTCAGAAACCTTTGTAAATATGTTGGAGAATATCATCAATGACAAATATTCATGGTGGTTAGTCTAATCGATACTTTTTTTTTCTCTTCCTGTAATCCAACCATGCCAACGGCAAACGCGACAGTTTATTTATGTTAAGTGTGCGGACACACATGCCCGTCCTACAGAATTGTAATAACATAATAACTACTGTTGCTTATTATATACCTCTCTTTAGCATGTTGAATAAATCTAGTCATCTGATTGGTCGAAACGGGAGTCGTGATTTCAGCCATGCCCGCCTAACAGTCAATAGTTAATGAGAAAGATGCCCGTTGCCCCTAGTAACGGGCCGCATAGGCCTAGTTGAATTTTGCTGAGATCCCCATTGGCTTTCGTGTAAAAAGTTTCTTTGTGCGACGTGCGAGCGCGGATACCATACAGTGTATGTAATAATAATATTAAAAAAATATATAATAAAAATAAATAAATAACAAAAATAATAATAACAATCTCAACATGAATATTCCAAATTTCAAGAGGTTCCATGAAGTAGTGAACACCGGAAGCTGACATGAATTACATATCGTAACAAAATACTTTAAAGATTCCTTTTTTTTGGACAAGCCCGCATGATAATGTACGTAGATTAATATAGAGGCATATATGCATGTGTGTATATGTATGTATATAATTATATGCATATTTATATATCTTGTGTATGTGTTGATATCTATATAACAAATAATCCGCACTGTAAAGTATTTACACTAACCAAGCCCACGAATGTTTTGCTTTAATACATTTTGTCTTATTGTCAAATTTTGAGATTGAATATGGACCCCTCAGAACACTTACGTGCACAAACGCCCCCTAGCCTATGCCTGAGTTGCCTAGGCCCGCCGAAAATGGTAAGATGGCATCGTTTAGACAAGGGCAGGGCAAGCGCTGTGTGAAACTGAGTGAGGGAGTGTGGTCAATTTGGTGAGTCGCACAAAACTGTTTCGATACTATTTTTCGATATTATACTAAAAGATAGATAAATATAAAATTAAATTTAAAAAGAAATTAAAAGATCAGAGATATAATCACGTGACGTAAAGTATTTTGGCGACAATAGTCACAACTGACTAATTGCCATTGAGCCAAAACAGAAGAAGAAGAAGAAGAAGAAGTGCGATTCCCGAATCATCGTAACATTCAGGCAACTCTGTTTTCTAAACAGTATATAAAATTGTACTTAATATGTTTTCTTTGTTATTATTGCAATTTATGTTTAATCCAAAATATCAATGTACAATGTATCCAGTTTTGTTAAGAATGATTTGTGCAATATGTATTTGATTTGAGAGAAAATACTAATAAAAAAAAAATAAAAAAAAAAAATAGTGTTTCAGATTTTCTGTAATGTTTTAACCAATCTTTACTCAAGAAAAGGATAAGGCAATACTTCTTTGTAGATTTTTTGTGGGAATTCGGTATATAAAAGATATATGGATTGCTTTAATATTCGAAGCATAGCTGTTTCTATACTGGCTCTCGGGACGTAACATCCCCTTAAGCCTATATAAACAGCTATGCCTCTCATAACTAGGCGTTGTGGCGTGCGCCTGTAATCCAGCTAACAGTGGAAGTTACAAACTGATTCAGCCGAGGACGCAGGTTCGAAATTGAGTCACGTCTTTCGGATGGTGACGTTAAAGGTCGGTCCCCAGACGTAAATAATCATATCTGATTGATACACGTCTGTAAAAACCCAATACACACACATAGCAGTCAATATATCTATACTATTCATGGTTACAAGAAAAACGACGAAAGCACTTAAAGTATAATTATCCCGGTCACCGCAAATAAAGTACGTTCGCATCTTAACTGGGTGGAGAGAAGAAGCCGGAATAAAATGCTTTGTGACTGTACCCACCATTATAGTTGACCCCTTTGGAATGACGTAACCACATGATTGAACATCAGAAGCAAGGGCACGGCTTACACCACTTACAGGCGGGTTAAGGCGCATTGTTTCTTTAAACACCTACGGATAAAATGAAATGTTAAAGTGTGCATATTTGTTTCCTTTTTCTTTCTTTCTTTCTTTCTTTCTTTCCTTATGTATTTGAATAAAATACAAGCAGGCTACCAGGGGCCCTGTGTGGTATAAACAAATAAATGACTATATATAATACATAATATACATTACATGCGATCCTACATACTTTGGGAAACCCTTGGACTTATGTCATGACCATGGGGTGATCAAACATATCTTAGGTCACTTAAAATCAACCTGCATGAATTTAAATGAATTTCCTTTTGATTCCCACCTTCTCAAAATAATGTACAAAAATAAAAAAGGTAGAAAAATGACGTCCAGTTTTGGGATATTTGGTTATTAAACAGTTACTCCTATTCTACTTAAGGACATGATTATGAATTTCATAATCATATCATTATCAATATTGCAACTTAAAACTATATTTTGGGATGATGTTGGAACAATAACTGGTGAGGAACGCAGCTTTTTGCGGTATTGTAATTATTTAATAAAACACTTTATTTATTTGTTTGTTTGTTTACTAATTCATGAATGAAAACAAAAATCATCTATACATTCATTAATTATTTTTTTCTTCATTTATTTCTTTATATACAGTTACCTATTTTTTGTTCAACATGGAGATACTATATATTTCTACCTACCCTAGCCATGTATTCCAATTTCGTGATATCCGAGTACTCAATAATCGATTTACTGCCGAGGACTTCGTCTACTTCATTTTTTAGTCTAGGAAAAAAAAACGGAATATATAACAGGAAACGATTATTCGTGGTTTATAGCAAACTCACACAAGTTATACAAATACAGTTGAATTCTGGTTGTATGGTAGATTCTCTTTTGCTTCTTTCCAGGTGTATATTGAGCTCTCTCTTGCCACTGATATTATTCTCCCTCTTTTTGTTTGTCTATTCTTCCTTTTTATTTCATTTTCAATGTGATTCAAACACTAATAGTATGATTGAAGTCTTTAAATTCTAAGTTAAATTTCCTGTACATCTAAAATTGCACACTTTAAGGTACCTTAAATGACGTCAACAAAACATTTATAACATGACCCGTGGGATCTGTTAAAGATTTATTTGTTCTCCCGCCTATTCCAGTCCCAATTGGTAATAATTGATAAATTGATTCGTATCGATGCTTGAATCATGATCGGAAAGACTTTCAAGAAATCAACTTAAAGACATTGTTTAACAATGTTTTAATCCGAGATGTATGGCCCTACGTATTATCAGTGTCTGTGATATGGTGTAATATTGAAGCCCTAAAAAAATGCACTTCATAATGATCATGAAGTGCCTCAAAAAAGTAAAAATCTTTGATTTACCGGTGTTATAAAAACCGTTGGGAAAACGGTTTTTGAAATTTCGATTGCCAATCATAAATATCTTGATAATCAGACACGCGATCGGCTTTTAAAAGTCATGGGATTCCTGATTGACCTAAAGGTTTATAATAATGATTGCAGCATGAGCTAAATCCAGGATTTTGTTTAGAATCTGAGGCAAAGATACCCAATCCCTTTAAGAGCAATTTAAATACGACATTGTACTGCCTCTAAATGCTCGTATCACGTAATATATCATTGTCATGTTCGCGCCTTCCAGTAGGTGACACACAAGGCTATCGAATTTGCCTCAGTTTGATTTTATGAGAGTCTTATCGTGTTTTTTACTATGCAGATTATAAAAGTACAATTGTAGGTGTTTTGTTTTACCTCTTAGCCACGTCTTTGTGTCTTCCAATCTCCAGTAAGGTAAATGCAAGGAGATTGCTCGTTGTTTCTTGACCTTTGTATTGAATCACAATAAAGTTCAAGGTTATAACCATATTACTATCAAAATATTATGCCATGGGTGATGTATAATATCAACCAAATAAATAAACAACAAACAGGGTGTCTTTTTAAACTCAGATATGAATGTCATATTCATATCTGAGTTTAAAAAGACACCCTGTTTGTTGTTTATTCATTTGGTTGTTTGGGCTATTGTACCAGTTATTTTATCAGAAGTATTGACCCCATATAAAAGTATAGCCGTTCTGCATGTATGCATGCCCTTTGGATCTTTGGAGAGGGGAAAAGGGTATCACCAGTGTAATGAGGGGTCAATGCCATCTACCCCGAAAAGATATTGGGAAGTTTGTGATTTTAACATTCTGTCAGAAAAGTGAAATAAGAACAGTGGAACCTCGTTAGAAAGAACACTGTTTTGACACACTCTTTAAAGCAAGGGAATTATGTCGGTCTACTTTTTGTGCGTGTTCATATTGTGGTTTTTTTTTAGCCCTGATACAATGTTGTAATTAGCTTGGTCCAAATGAGTTTGCAATATAACGAGATTCAACTGTACATTGGTTAATTCGTTTAGCTTAGGCATTGGTTTATTCATTTTGTTCAATTTGATGGTGAATTCTCTTGGTGGGCTGTCCCTCCCTTCCTCCCGAACCTGAAACAAAAACATAGCTACGCCAATGTGCATTGATGTGCCTTGTACATTATACGTATGGAAAGAATTGGATTTAAGTTTTACGCTTATGTTATATATGATATGAAGAAAACTATCTTTGTGATATCATTGACCCCATTTGTGTTTGGTAACCCTCTATTACTTCGACCGGTTCCATCTTGATTATAATCATCACAACTTATCCTTGAAAGAATCTTGACACAACTAAGAGACGAAGTATTATATTACTAGCTAACCAGCTACGAAAAATGTCCCGAACTCGTCGATCAAGTCTGCCGTTTCAATCTTCTTGCCATCCCTGACATCGTCCTCGGCTTGCAGCATACATGTCAGGATATCCTTCGGCAACTCCTCGCCTCTCTTCTTTGCCTCTCTTCTCTTTTCGATGCAATCCTGGCCTATGTTTCGTACCAGTTTGACGGCGTCGCGCACCGATCGGCGATATTTGCGTGCTTTGCTGCGAGGATCAACCTGTAATTTGTAAAATATTGATGATAATGTGATGTGATACGCCTGTGAAGGCATGTGCAATCACTTTGTTTGCAATTTATTAGGTGACTTAGCGAAATAAAGTGGAATGAAAAGACTCGTCCAGAACGAAAAGTGCATAATTGTTGAAAAATCATATTTTTGTGTCATTACAGTAGAACCATGCCAGTAGGACAGAGATTATACTTAATAATACTGAAATACGTTATTGAGACATGTCAAATTACAAGTTGTCATTACAAATTATACCCTTTGCATTATGGATGCGTCTTTGAGTGCCACAACATTTCGCGAAGCTACCTTATTATTATTATATTATAACAAAATATTTCACATATTTAAAAAGGACGGCCCATTCAATTAAAAATTGTTCATTTCAAACGTATATTTACATGTGTTTATATGAATAAAAAGATACATTGAACAACAACAAATAAAAAATAAAATAATAAATAGTTACAGGGTTTATGTACAACGATTTCGTTCACACTTTCACCAGTCTGCTACCCTGATTTTCTGTTTTCTTTTACTTTGTTTCTTAAGTTCTGAAAAAGCATACCATTATGAGAGGGTTCTTAAATACAACGTCCATGCCTTGAAGTGCTAGCGCCACCGCCGACGGAAAGGGACAGTCAGAACTATCGACGGCGTTAATATCCATGTCAAAGCCGACCTTTAGCAAAGAGAATGAATATGAGAAAATGGGAACAGCATCATTAACGTTATGTGTTTTGTCAATGATAACAAAACAGAAATATGAACCCATATGCACACAACGAATTCGTCGTATTATTCAGTTGTATGAATGAAGGCTTTCAATGATCAGAGAGACAATGAAGGGAGAGAGAGAAAGAGAGAGAAAGAGAGTGGGCGGGGAAGAGGGGGTGGGAGAAAGCGAGAAGAGAGAGTGAGAGTGGTTGATGAGAAGGGGGAGGGAAAATGGATAGGGGGTTTGTGTTACCTTTGCAATGACATCCAGAGTGACATTATTGAAATGCTCCAACATTCTAACAAGCGTTTTGTCGTCAGCTAAGGGAATGAGATGATCTCGAAGACGGGTCGCACTCTCGTCGAAAAGGTCCATCATTTGCATTAAATACCTGATAGGAAAATATTTCGAAGCGATCACTAAATATTTCTGTTCACGCTTCTGTTCATCCTCTTCTTTCTCCTCCGCCATCATCACCACTATCATCATCATAATTATCATCAGCAGCAGCACTATCATCATCCTCTTCTTTTTCTTTTTCTTCTTCTTCTTCTTCTTCTTCTTCTTCTCCTTCTTCTTCTTCTTCTCCTTCTTCTCCTTCTTCTTCTTCTTCCTCTTCTTCTACTACTACTACTACTACTACTACTACCACTACCACTACTACTTATATTACTACTACTGCTGCTACTTATTCTTTCTACGACTACAAATACGACTATACAACTACAACTACTAGTACTACTACTACTGCTACTTCTACTGCAGCAGCTACTGCTTCTGCTACTTCTGCTGCTGTAGTCTACTATAACCACTACGACTACGCGTTCGACTACTACTGCTACAACGACTACGGTTACGACTGCTGTTGCTGCTGCTACTACTACTACTTTTACTACTACTACTACTACTACTACTACTTCTACTACTACTGCTGCTACTACGACTACGTTTACGACTGCTACTACTACTACTCGACTACTATTCATATTTTTATTCATCATCTTCTTTTCCATTCTCTTTTTTTTGTTTCTTGATTTTTGTTTCTCGCTTTTTCCTTCCTGATTTTCTCCTTCATCCTCTCTTCATCGTTTAATTTGTATCTTTTATCTCCATTTTCTCGACCCTCGTGTTGCTTCCCAGTTATATGACACACATGAAGTACTGTAAGTAAACTAATACTTGTTGATTAAATTAATAGGTGTCTCCTGCCTGTAAATTGAGATAAATCTTGGGTAAAAAAATGCCACTACTTGTAAAATATGTTAGCAAATGTTAGTAAATCATCGAACACCTTACACAACACACACAAAACTTCAATCAACACTTCAGTTTAATGAACTTCTGGACCCTGTTTCATAAAAATTCTTATCAGTAAAATATGCTAAAGTTCTATGACAAATTTGCTCTCAGCCAATCAAATGCAATGACGTCAGTAGCTTTTAACAGTGCTATTGATAACAAATTATGTGAAATAGGGCCCTTATCTATGAAGTTGGGATTACTCACTTGCGGTTGAAGGCTGGATTTAGCAATGCGCGACGAGTATGCCACTTCTCGTGGTTAACTTGTGAGACGAGCCCATATCCCATAAATCTCTGACCAAACACAGAGTAGAATAAATCATACAGAGCACGAGGCTTGAGATGGCGGCTGTCCAGGCAAACTTCCTGGTGTTTAAAGAAATTAATAATAATGATAATAAATATTATTTACTTTTATATTCTATTCATTCAGTCTTTCTGTTACCAGGGTGGCTTCATCAGTGCTATTTTTACACTGGCTAAAGAGAGGCTCTGTACATGACAAAATCCATATAAACATGCAGTGTACTAAAAGATACATCTGACATTGAAAAAAGAGTAAAGAGTCAAGAGTAAGCACTGGGAAGTAAAGTTAACAAAATGTGAAATCAGATGCAGTCTGCAAACATAATTGTGCGGGCTACAGCTGCAGGGTAACACATCGAACAAATGATGCATTTCATGGCTTCAAAAATCAGTCGGTTTTGAGTCGGAGTGGCGTCGCTTTTGGAGTCGGTGTGGCGTCGGTTTGGGGTCGGTGGGGCGTCGGTTTGGAGTCGGTGGGGCGTCGGTTAGGAGTCGGTGTGGCATCGGTTTGGAGTCGGTAAGGCGTCGGCTAGGAGTCGGTGTGGCATCGGTTTGGGGTCGATGTGGCGTCTGTATGGCGGTGTGACTGAGGTATTATCTCACACCGATGAGACCGACAACACACCGAGAATCGGTCAGTTTGGAGATTGTTCATACTAGTATAATGTTTCTTATGATTATTTCACATTTAATGTTCATTTCACTATTTAAAAAAAACTTAAATTACCATATAAATTCCACCGAATTACAGTATATACCCTATGACTATGATAAAATTGCAATGTAAGCAAAATAGTTTTAAATAATAAAAAAAGGCTGTATTTGGTTTATTACCTTGACTGTTGGGGGGTTAGAGCATACGACCATTGGCTGTAATATGAATCGTATACAGAAGACTGGTCCAAGATCTCTCGTCCTTTCAAAGAAATATCAAATAATTCATAATAATTATTAGTACATTCTGTCACAAATACAAAAAAGCCTCGTTCAGATATGATGTTAAGTGAAATAAGCGTCAAATTTTTGAGACTCTCAGTTGCCATTCATTTACACGTAAAGAGCTGCGGCATTTTGTTTAATTTTTTTGCGGCGGGTTACCCGGCGCATCATATCAGATCGAGTCTGTAATCATTACATAATCAAAGCAAAAGAAAAACTTACCATCTTCAACTTTACAATCTTCAAACTTACCATCTTTAACCTTACTATCTTAATCCTTACAATCTTAAAACTTACTGGGGTATTCTCTTAAGTTAAGCCGGGACTATAAAGTCCAGACTAAACAAGAATTTTAGTTCACACTTCTATGGAATGCTAGGTTTCATCTTCCTCCTTCAATATTCATGACAAAGATAACCATCTTCCAACTTGCTACATTTAACCATACTTTCTTTAAACTTACTATCTTTAACCTTACCATCTTTAATTCTACACCCTTTAAACTCGTATCAGGACAATTACCCCATGCAAAATCACCTCCCGGAAAATTACCCCCAAGGACAACCACCCCCGAGGACAATTACCCCTGAAAATTACCCTAGGCCAATTAACGCCCCCGAGGACAATTATCCCCATCCTTGAAAATTACTCCTCCCCAACGGAAAATTACCCCTGATAGAAAGTTGGTTTTAATCGAAGCATATTTTTTCGGGGTAATTGTCCTTGGGGGGGGTAATTATCCGCGGTGGGTAGTTGTCCTAGAGGGTAGTTTTCCGGGGGGTAATTGTCCTCGGGGATGGTTGTCCTTGGGGGATAACTTTTCGGGGGTAATTGTCCCGATGGTAATTGGCCAGGGTGATTGTCTAGGGGTTAATTGTCCTAGAACCTTTTATGGTTACTATCTTTAACCTTACCATCTTTAAAATTAAAATCTTTGAACTTACCATCTTTAAACTTACTATCTTTGACCCTACCATCTGTAAAATTACAATCTTTAAACTCGTATCATGACAATTACCCCATGCAAAATCATCACCCGGAAAATTACCCCCTCCCCCCCCAAGGACAACCACCCGCCGAAGACAGTTACCCCCGGAAAATTACTCCTATAGGACAATTGTCTCCCGTGGACAATTACTCCCCAAGGACAATAACCCCCACCCTTGAAAATTACTCTCCCCGAAAGTTACCCCCTGTTCATTAAAGGGGAAGTACACCCTGATAATAAGTTGGTTTTAATAAAAGCATAATTTTTTTCGGGGGGTAATTGTCCTCGGGGGTAATTGTCCTCGGGGTGGTTGTCATTAGGGGATAACTTTCAGGGGGGTAATTGTCCCGCTGGTAATTGGCCGGGGGATGGTTGTCCAGGGGATAATTGCCCTAGAAACCCTAAATTTTCTATCTTTAACCTTACAATCATAAAACATACTATCTTTAAACTTACTTTTAACTTACCATCTTTAAACTTGCTATATTTAAACTTATTATCTTTAACCTATACAGTCTATAAACTTACCATCTTTAAACTTACCACCTTTAAACTTGATATCTTTTAATTTACCATCTTTAAACTTACCACTGATGCATAAGAGTCATTAATGGAAGATTCATCTTCTTTGCAATAGCGTTAATGTGAGACAAGTGACCAGTGAAGAAACTAAATTAACAAATGATAAAAAAAGGATTCACAACATTGTATAATTTCTTCCAACATTATATCTTTTAACAAGTTTTAGTTTTACAGCGTAATATTTCAGTAACTGTTTTATTTAGAGCTGTTCCATAAGAACGTTAACACTATCATCTATGTTGTTTTATTGTTTTCGAAATGCTTTTTCAATTTGAACTATATAAAATGGTTAATGTCTATTTTGACATAAGCTTATTAATTTAATCTGCATTCTGACGATTTTCATCAATATTCCAATCTCTATGTCAGTTTACTTTATTTGTGAACATTGCATCATTAGTCCATGGAATACCGCATTGTATTTTCTACAAACAAATAAAGTGAAATTGAATTGAATTGATTAATAGTAAATCATTCACTTATAGAGATAATTTGATGGAAATATTTTATCATCTAATTACATACACTGTAGGAATATTGAAGGGAACACTTTATCATTCACTTAAATAACACAATGAAATTGATAATTGAAAATTAGTCTTTCCATATTAATTTGAGCTTTTGGTGACTGGACATTATAACCCAAACCATAAAGTCCAAATTTGAATAAATCATTTGTAATAGCTGAATAACAATTTCGATGTGATAAGTTCTTAAAACCATTACTATGCGTCAAAATTCTGATGTGAAATTTACTCGTTTATAACCTTGTATATATATTTATTTATTCATGAATATATTTATACAAACTGAGTATTTTCTTCAATATTTGTGTTAGTGCACTGAGAAGATGATTTCAATGCTATAAGTAAAAAAAAAACTATTTGATACCAAGCAAACTGTTGTTGTTGTTTTTGTTTTAATGAAAAAACCGTCATCATGATCTTGGTTCGCTTAAGATTATAATATATTTTGTTATTTTTATATTGTTTTCATGATATAAAACATACAAATTCCAGTTGCTACATCTTGTATTCACTTACATGCATGCACATGTAGAATGAACATCATATGAAACAACATGAAAACAATATAGCTACACCGACAATTCATATCCTCTGACCAGCAACAAAATAACACACGCGCCTCGAGAATATCTTGATATGGAGGGGAAGCTGATTATTTTGCGGAAGGGAGCGGGAAGAGCTAAAATAATCTTTCTAGTGCCGGAAGGATTTCGAAAAGTTCAAGAACTTACAAATTTGCCAACAGAGAGTTTGAAGGAGGTCACGGTCACGGGGTCATTACACATTCATACATGTGTACATACATACATACATGCATACATACATGTACATGTATACTACACGCCAGCAGAAGTCCATAATATATTATGGATATACACACACTCATATATATGAAATATATACATATATACTGTATATAATATACAGCGAGAGTAGAGGGGTTTCTTGAACAGAACCTTGAGGTGATTCATAACATGTACCAGTAGTGTAGAAACTATATACGACCATGTTATATTCACTATATATAGGCTAGATATGTTTATGTATGTACACAAAAAACTATGTATTTAATATCACATTCTTTATTTCAATTTATATATTACATGATATCTGGGTGCATGTGTGTGTTGTGTTCGTTAGTTTACGTGTTAGAAAGTATGACAATAAAATATATGGTCTCATATCTTTTCTACACTAGCTACATGTATATATACTTGTATTTACTTTTCACGTTACGAATCACCGCCTGCGTTCTGTTAAAAAAATCCCTCTACTCTCGCTGTAATATACATATGCACAGGCGCGTACGCAGCAATTTTTTTATGTGTGTGTTCTAGAGGAAACCCCCCCCCCCTCACTCTTTTTTTCAAGTGTAAAAAATATATCTTTAAAAAAAGACTTATTTTTTTGGTGCTAAAGGTAACCCCCTACTGAACAAAATATCGGTCGGTATAAAAAAAATTTCCGGGACCAAAAAAAAAATTACTCTTATTTTTATCAATTACTAACTACAAGCCTACCTTGTAGGTCGTGGGCAAGGCAAATGTCCATATTTCCTGTTAAATCGGTACACCAGCCAGGAAAACACCATAAACGCAATACCAACGGTAGAGGTTATGACCAGGAGTACATAGAGTAATATTCTAAACCCGGCATTCAGCTCCATTTTAGATTTTCTTTCCAGCAGCACAGCGGCAGCGCAGAGAGTATTTTATGCCAGTATGATGGGACGTGTGTACCCGCTTCCTGAGTGTGTCGAGTTAACCCGTGTGTTGAGTTAACCGGCCCGTTCACCCGAGCCAAGTTGCGTTGAACCATAGACGTTTTTGCTTTTGTTCAAGAACAATGACAATAGCACAATGCGATCATAGGTCTATAGGATTCCTTTATTTTCAGGGAAGGACATTTGGGAGAGGGGGAGAGGGGGAGCCGGGAGGTGGAGAGTCGACCCAATGGTAACAATTTAAGTTTAAGATATAAATTCATTTCCATGTATGTGAGGATTTGGGGTGCAGCCACTAAACAAAACAAATTTTCTGTACAATTCTAGAAAAGGAATGGCAAGCCAGCACTATCTTGGCACTACTCGTCAGTTAAAACAGTGAGAATAAGGAAGAAAAAGAATACCTAAATATTGGAATGATAAACATTACACAAAATATCCTTTTGAAAATTTGAATGCTAAAAATCAAACTCGCCTGTTGAATTTTTGATGAGTTCACTTCGGATTCACATGGTATCAGTCCATGTAAAACTGATTGAAACTATTTTCGTGCTCGAATCTTTCAAAAATGAGGAAGAGTAGGGGTTCTATGTTAATTGATATTTAATACTACCTATACTTGAAATAAATGCTATTGAGTGAGAAAAAAAAAACAATTTGTTAATGCGCTTCGAAGACTAAAAACAGTTAGAAGTGCATTGTATTAATAATGTTATTGTCTGACTGTCTTCAGACGTCTTCAGATTCTTATTTGAAGTTCAACTTTAGAACCAAACTCTCGAATAAAAAAAAGAAGAATTAAGGCGGACCAACAGAAGGAAGAAGGAGGGGACGAGAAATTAGACATTAAATATATTTGATGATAAGGTGACATTTCTAGCATAATAAAAAGCATCTCGATAAATTGTGCCAGTATGTTTTTTCACCTCCTGTTTATCTTTTCATGCGTCTCTCTTAAGTTAAACACATTGAATAGGTTAATGAATTCTAAACTATATAGCTTCGGTCACAACTTCCGATTGCTTTCATAACACTTCCCATCTTTCCGTTCAACGCAGATCAGGGATCATTGTGTACTCTATTTTTTTCTCGAAGAAGTGGTATGAATTCATCCTTCTTACCTGAAACATGAATAGCAAAATAAAGTTTTGTGAGTGAGATTACCTTATTGTGGTGTTTGTGCAGCATCAGACGTACCCAACGCAAGCATATACTTTCTGGGATTATAGCATCCTTTCTTGCTTGCCAGTGTTAATGTTTGAAAATAAATCATACACGCAGGCTATGTAACAGTGGAAAATACTTCGTCCCTCGGATAGGACGTTAATTGGAGGCCCCATGGAGAGGAGAGTCACCACCTTTGCACGTCAAAAACACACTGCACTATTCGTATAAGAGTAGGGGAACCCCGGTGGAATGGTCCACCTGCACACCCCCAATCAGTTTAACCGGGAAGGGAGACCCGATCGAGGGTTACAGTGTTTCAGTCTACTCAATTCAAAAAAATAAATTTTATTTTTAATTAAATTGGATTAAATTGAATACTCTCATCTAGATGTTTGCCAACCTCCCCCATAACTCACATTTCCTCAAAGGCTAGAGCTCCTATTGTATTAAATGCAAAATGGAAGTCTGTATGTGAATCTGGTCTCATAACAAACTCTCATAAAATGTATGTACACATCACATGGCAGTAGCGTATATACGTCTGGTTACGTTTTTTTTTAATCGGGGGAGGAGGTGCCTCTCCCTGTTTTTAAATTTCGACGTGCCCCTATGTTATGTTTATTACTATTATTTCTTTAACTATCCTACTGCGTAAACAATTATTACAAAGTTATATTCTGCAATATGCACTATTCAGTTTTTTAAATAATAAATCCACCATCGCTAAGTACCCTTCTTTTGACGTTTTACCGCAAGGCCAATTGTCAACTGCCTCATGTTTCGCAGGACATTTGCTTTGACACATTTTGTGGGATTTCTGGATACAAAACAGTATAAAATGTGTTTTAATCAGCACTCTGCACAATTTCATCCTGGTAAAAACCTATTTATTTATCTTTTACCCCCCCCCCCCCCCGCCCCACACACAAAAAAACACAGCATCACCAAAAGGTTTCCCATCATTTCCATTTTGCGTCACGCAGCTGCTCCTATTTATACAGGAAGTTGGCGGACATATCTTTATCTCACTATTGTTTAGCCAACGTCACAATTGATCTGTTCCAACGTTGGGAAATTCGTGTTGCAGTCTTTATTACGCGACTTATTTCTCACAGTCATTTGTTTTGAAACCGATTTATATTGATTGACTTTGGACATTATTTTGAAGAAGCCTTGCCACTATAGTGATGACGACTCGATTTCGAAACTCCTCAAGTATTTACACGCGATTCAATTGTGCGCATTGATTTATATCCCAAAGCTACATAGTTATAAGGTAATCATACTGTGATTAATTCTGCGAATACAGAGACCCACTGATGTAGGCTTACCAGTAACAATCGTCCTGCTTTCTCTGTGATAGTAAAGAGGTAAGTAAAATATTCTACATCTTATTTCATTATAATAACAAATTATCATGACTCCTTAAATGTTTACACAATAAGTGATAAACATGGAAATGTTGAATACTGTCGACATGATCAATGCTGCAGTGAATAATGCAAAATTTGTTTGCAAAATTTGCATTATTCTCATTAAATTGCGCCCTGGTAGACTTGTAAAGCAGAGTTATATGGAACTTCAGTGTTAAAAATACGTATAATATACATTTTATGTAGTCTATCTCGATAACTGTAATTGATGCATGATTACAAATCAGTTTCACAATCAATCAGCATGATCAGATATCAATCAAAATCTTAATATTTCATTTTTTCTTTCTCTCACCCCTCTCCCTCTCTTAAGCTGCCTCCCTCCCGCTTCACATCCCCTTCACTCTCCTTTTCTTTTCATTAAATTGGTGTGCACCCTATCATTGAGCACAAGAAAATGCACCGACACTCACAGTCACAACTGTATAGTTAACAAGTCCAATATTCAAGTGAGCTTATCAGAATCTCAATGAGAAATAATGCATCTGTATATTTGAGTACACGATTGTTATCGCTATTTCTGTTAGAAATACCAAGAATTTTGTGTGTACGGGGATTTTCAAAATCTCTTTGGCTTCTTTTCTATATAATGTGCCTCGCTGAAAAGCGTTGATGATCATCGTTGGCGTAGTGTGACATAACTGAGGGCACGGATTTTACTGGGTTCATAAAAAAGTCAATTAACCAGGCTACTTGTGACCGGGAAATGGAGGTTATGGAAGGGGTCCCATTGTCTTCTTTTAATGTCCATTTCCTTCACCTCTTTGCCTCTCTCCATTTTTTATTCAAAACAAAAATCTTTCCACCGTGCCTGTGCCCTCATGACCTCTGTAGCTACGCCACAAACAACCGTGTCTCAAGTACAACATGTTGCCATATTTTTCAGTTAACTGCTGCTGTCAACTTCCATTTACCCAGCGATGAGGTAAATTATGTTTGATCAACGTTGTAAAATGAATGTAAACACAACTTTGTGTGTTCTAATAGGGACTTTGATATTAACATTCGCAGCCGAAAAGCAAATATTGCAAATTTTGTTTTGATGGTGCAATAGTCCTAGAGGAATCTAATAAATGACAATATTAGAGAAACTATACCAGTATTATTGAAATATACATTTCGTCAAATCATATACATTTTAAGTTTAGAAAAGGTGTTCAAAAACCGCGACGAATATACCTTATAATATGGATCCCGATAGTCACAACAATGACAAATCATTTCAAGTTCATTGATGAAAAATTGAGTGTACCCTAACGTTAACTGATGAATATTAAAAAAAACAAGACAGCGCTATAAATGGCAGCATAGGAGAGAATATGTTCCATGATCAATAGGCTATAAGGGACGTGATTCATACACGAGAATCCGAATGTCTTGGGTAAATCAAAACTTTTCAGATGACAGTTTTGTGTGTACATTGGTTGGTTTGTTTGTAATACCTGACTACTAAGAAAACAGGTGTATACTTGAACGTATGGAACCCGGGGACCGACGGCTTCAAGTCCTCTTCGAGGTACTTGGTAATGAGGATTAATGCCTTACCAAAGGGCATTAGCAATTCGACTTTGTTTCAAACTCGCGACCTCCCGGAGTGGATACGAGTCCACTGCACAAGCAGAGAACTCTCGGGTCTAGGCCTAGTGAAGATATTGTTTTACTTTCGATAACCATTTGGATGACAGCCCTAATTTTGAATAAGTAGTTTTGCAAAGCCTACCATTAAAAAAAGGTTCTTCGTTATGGAAAAAAAACTCTTGCCATTGACAGGACACACCGAGAAATCAGGAAATAAACGTTCAGTAAATGGTACTATAGCAATTGGGTACAATTGGAAACATATGGGTTGTTTATGATAATGATGATGGTGATGATTATGATGACGTTGCTGTTGTTGTTTATGGTGATAATGATGGTGAGGATGATGATGAAAATCGCGACGACGACGACTATGATGATGATACTAATTATGATAATCGCGACGACGATAACGATGACGATGACGATGATGATGATGATGATGGAGGTATTTATCTCATTATGGACTCGTTGGCTCTGACAAAACACCATAGCATACATATTCATCTGATCGTAAAGATCATGGTTAATTTGCCTAACATCATTTGGAGATTTCTAAAATGATATTAGACCAATTTTGTTTTTCTTAAAAAAGAGCACTTTCAGTACTCTATTGACATAACCAATAAACATTGAAACAAAATTTTATTACAAATATGTTGATGACATGCAATTAAAGATAAAGTTGAGTTCTGGTCATGCGATCGCATTGTGAAAGAAACGTTGTGGAATCGACCAGAAAAGGTTGATCATCTAGCATATTAGTATTGGTGTATACTGCAAGGTTCTGGAATCATCAAAATGATAAGAAATTTGGCCCAGTCTTGGTAAAGTTACAAGCACTGTACACAGAAAGATGTATATGGGACTACACGAACATGTGGCATAAAAATCCGTCCCGATTTTTATGATGTTACATGCCATATTTAGAATATTAAGGCATTTGAAGAGCCATGCTTTTCGGGGAACATTTTTTTATCTGATGTTCTTCCACACTTGCATAATACAATGATAACGCTCACAAATTATTTTTCAGTGCACCTCTTCCCAGAACTCAACCTTCTCTTTAAGATGTGATCACCACTCGTTAAAATCATCACAAAAGCATGCGTATGCATAATTTAATAAAGACTTTCGATTTACTTTACGAAACTAAGGGACAATCCAAAAGTCAAACGATGTCAAATTTATCATCGTGAGGTTACTCGTCAAAATGGCATGTTCAGATTGACACGTACGCTAGTCTGCTGTGGTATAGCCAGTTTCCGGATGTTGAGGGGGCACTGCTGGCGTCATGGAGGGGCGGGTCGGAGGACTTAAATAACGGCTGACACTTGATACTCATGTTAGTTTAACCTTCTTGTATGACGTGATACGTTGAAATTATATATATTGATATTATCTGTATAATTTGTCGATTTACAAAATTCGGGAAATTAACAAAACATCCATTTGATCTAAACATCAGGTTTTCTTGGATGTAATATGATTTAAGAGACCATATGCCTTAATTGTCGATATGCTGTACAATTGTTATTGATTTGTCTTTTATTTTCCAGACGATGTTTTCTGTTTGTCCCCAATGACTGTCTATCTACTGGAAAGGTCATTCAACACTGGACTATTTTCATTTCCTCATCATGGCACCTCTATGGCTTTTTGTAGTTCTCCAGCTTTTGATATGCGTGTCAGGTATGATTAATTATGCCATTCTTTATATTAATTTCACTTTCGTTTGTGTCATTTGGCGTAAGAGTGACATAATCAACATTGATGAGGACGGCGTACGCCCCTTTCCCTTTTGAAAACTCTGTAAACGAAATATAAATGTGACATACCATACGGTCTGCCGTGTTTCGATACCCCCCTTTATTTTAATCAAAATTGTGTGTATGATTTATCTTATCTTATTTATCTCCCCCCCCCCCTCCTCTGTCTCTCTTTCTCCTTCCCTCTCTTTGTCTTATAGTCTAACTCCCCTTCTCCCCCTCCTCTTATTGTCTATATCATCCTTCTAGTTTCACTTCTTTTGTATAAATAATACAGCGTAGCTCGTATATGTCGGGGGAGGGGGGGGGGATGAAAAAGGATTGATACACTCTTCTCCCTAGATATAGCATTTTCTTCTCATTTTTTCCTTTCTATTACAGCATCGACTCGCGACGTCACCATCGGGGAAAATACATTTAAGGTGTGCACCACCTCTCTATGTGGCGATGTGAAGTGTGGAGAGGTACCCGGTGACCAAACCCCTTGCCATTGTGACTATGCCTGTGAGTTCTACAACGACTGTTGCGGGGATTTTGAAAGTGTTTGCTCTGGGATGGAATCTGCAGAGAGCACAAGGGGTTTCTATGAGACCGTGGACGCTTTGGAAGAAGTTGATCTGGCGTGCATCTCTCCGAATACAGGTGCGGTAGATGCCTACTGGATGATCCAGTCATGCCCTGATACGTGGAAGGGCGACGTTGTGCGATATAAGTGCACATCAAGGGAGCCTTCGTCAAACACTGATTTGGTGCTTCTACCGATGGAACACGGTGGCGTTACTTACAGAAATGTATTTTGCGCTGTCTGCAATGGGATTAAGCTTAATCACGGTAATGATAGTATCACTGGATGGAAATTTGAATTCAATTGCTCAAAAGAGTATGCTGCACGTCTTGAGTCGGGAAACGTAACCCTTCACGAACTAATTAATTCTGCAGATTGTGAACCACGTTTCTCACCTCCAACAAATGTGCCAAAAAGTAGCCTCCGCCCATGTCTAAACAATAACTATGTTGCAACCTGCCCAACTGATGCGCCACAGAGTCTACGAGATGGATGCATGTCATTTAGTAGTGTCTACACAGATGATTCGACAGGTCAATTCTACAAGAATCCATACTGTCAACTTTGCAATGAGGGCGCTGTAATTAAAACGCGGACGATTAATGAACACAATAAGTACGTGGAAAGAATCTGCTCTTCACCAGGACAGGCACTTACACCAGTCATCTTTGATGTTGATGTTGGTTTTAAAGATGGAGGCTCCAACGACAAAAATACCGACAGCGGGTCCCTGACTCCGATCTCCGTAATTGTTGACTTTTCGGGTCAGAGCGGGGTGTCCATCTTCTATTCTGCGAACATACTTGTACAAAGGCAAGTGACGTGCAACGATGGTGAAGTTTTCGATCTGACATCTGATGGATGTGTAGCCGTCAGCTGTGCTGATGGTTATACCCTCACTGATGGCAGGTGTGTCAGGGATTCGCCGTCGTTTAACCTCACACGTGGAAACGAAGGTGCTGATTTGGAATTATCACTGACTGCGGTGATATCGACAGAGATCAATGAGACATGTCTTCAGTCAGATATTGATCAGTTGGATCGTCTTACGAATTGCATTGCTACCAGCCTCCTATTGTCCAACGATTCTTTAATCTTCAACGATAAAATTTCATTGGATAATAGCACTAATTATTTTGGAAGTAATACTGGCCGCACGAATATCCCGCAAGAAGGACACATGTACAAATCCGTAGAGTACAGGGTTGACGCAACGGCCATTACGTATGCCGAACTTGAAGACTCCATTGACAGATCACTTCTGCATGTTTATCAGTCGTCGTTGGGTTGCTCAATTCAGAAAGTTGAAATTTCACAAAGATGTGTCGCAATAGAAGGACTTCAGAAATGTCAGGACGGCCATGAGGAGCTTTTAGATCCTTCATTTCAGACTTTTAATGGCACATCATTTGTTTACGATAATAAGACAGGTGATCTGTACCACCCCTATGAAACGGAGTTGGTAGCGAGCTATGATCGTCAGGATTCATTACCCATTCAGAGTTTCCATAAGAATGAAGTGGTTCGTATCTGCGATCGAGGGAATGTTCTTACCTGTCCGCTGATAACTCGAAATGCATCATTCTTCACAACAGTTACTGGAAAGGCGCTCTTTCTCAAAGATAGAAAGACCGAGGACTTGATTGGTCCAGATGAATATATGCTGACATCAGACGGCAACATCAAAGTTTGTGTGCCAGAGGGCTCTGGTCAAAATGCAACAGTGAACGACACTGTTGTGAAACATTTTTTTCGGTATAACCAGTCACAGATTATTCTTAGCTATGTTGGTGTATGTTTGTCGCTCCTTGCGCTGATCATCACCTTTCTGACGTATAGTACCTTTCCTGCCCTCCGGCAGTGCGTCAGCAACAAACTCATCATGATCCTCTGTGTAGCACTATTTGCAGCTCAACTCTCCCAGTTACTGAATGGTCTTGCAACAGGGAATAAAGAAACATGCATGATTGTAGCAGTCGTGGGTCACTTTCTTTGGCTCTCAGTGTTTGCCATGACAACCGTTCTAGCGATTGAACTGGATAGGACTTTTGGAAGTTTGAATAACTGGAGCGTGTCGTCAGACAGTCTCATTTCGCTTTTGAAATATTCAGCATTCGCCTTTACATTAGCCGGTGCAATCGTGGGCACATGCCTTGGAATCCACTTCACAATAGGCGATGAGATAAACTTTCAGTACGGGAGTGAAACTCTATGTTGGATCGGTGATGAAACTGTAAATCTAATAGCATTCGGTGGCCCACTTGCCGTCTCTTTGTTCGTCAACATAATTTTGTTTGTACACACGGTCCACGGAATAAGGTATGTGACCAAGGTTCGAAATCGCGCCATCCGACATTCCAGCACCCTGAAGGAAAAGGGAAAGGAGCTACGGATATATTGGAAGGTATACGTCACCATAATTTCATAACTTAACGCTTTATGCTGGCATACAATCTTTAAAATAGTTTGAGGAAGACAAATTTTTAACAGGAAAGTTCCTGTGATTTCATTATGTATAATTGAACCTTTTCATTAGTCTGACTTTTCTCTTCCTTTACTATACTGTCTGTTGCATACGAGGCTTCGTTTCCCTGACGTAGGGCTGCATCAGCAACTGCTGTGGTCTTTGACGAGCCCTGTGAGGGTGATATCTTACAAAGAAATGATTGCAAAATGAACAGTGCACATATTTTATTAGATTATACTGACGCATGGCTTAATTATCTGTAATGGCATTTAGATAACAACGGACATGATGTACAACTAACTGGAACTAAGACGAGTGTTTTTTTGTTTTTTGTTTTGAAGCGATTTACCACCTTATGCTTGAAAGGGGGTTTAGTCTCAACAAACGTATCACGTCCTTTTGGGAACTAAAAGAATTTGAAATATCTACATTTCTCTTCCCCCCTCTCTCTCTCTCTCTTCCCCCTCTAGATCTCAACATTGTTAGGTTTCACCTGGCTGTTTGGGTTCGTAGCAGCCTTTGCCGGCGTGCCAGCCCTGTGGTATATCTTCATCATCCTCAACTCTCTCCAGGGCGTCTACATCTTCCTGGCGTTCGTGGCCAATAAAAGAGTCTTACATCTCTGGACCGGCGTACTGTCCTGCAGGAGACGAGGTGGAGCACTTAAAAGCACGGGAAGGGCCATCGCAGCAGTGGCAAATCAACGACCTTGACGCTGGTTTCAGGAACAGTATCGACGGCATCGGAACACAGGATATCCGACCACTTCACAACCTGGAACTCAAACGTGTCAAAGGTGTAAAAAGTCACACTGTGTTGTTATTGTCTGCAAACGGAATTTCGACAGACTTTAGACACTATAGTTGCGACGTCGAGCAAAAACTGTACAGCTTTTATGGTTGCAATAATTCAGACATTTTAATGGTTTCGTCACCATTACACCTGAGACACAAAATCTTAGATCGTATCCATGTATATATCAATAACTTTACCTCAACGTTTGTTTGTTCGTTTTTTCTTTAAAATAAAATTTCCTATTATTATTTGTGAATTATTGATTGCCTTTAATCATAATTGTGCGAATAAAAATACATGTATTACATTATTATAAGAGAAAAAAGAGTAACAGTTCTGAGACAATATGGCATTACTTGAGATGCATTTGACACGCACCAGCTCCCCCAAAATGAAGATGTTTGATTTGCCATTGACCCCCCCCTTCTAAAAAAAACAAGGGGGGATCCCTCTCCCTTAATTCATTTTCCCTAACCCATTAAACATCATGGTGTCATACTCGAGCACTTATAATATTATCGACTACAATTATCAAAGTATTTTCATAAAGTTGAACAAACATTGAGCTTATATTCAGTTTAGTTCAATTCAGTTCAGTTTTATTTTTCATTTCCAACAGAACAATAATTTTGACAAGAAATCAGTATACAATTCAATAATCAATAATATAATACATTTTACATGGTTTAAAGTTGTGAAATAGAAAGTATACATAAATATCCAGTATAATGTTTTTTTTAAAGTTTTTTCACATCTACAACCTTGTACATATTTGAGTATTATAGTTGATGTTCTTAGAGAAATGTAGGTTACATGTCAGTTGCACCGAGGAAAGTAAATATAGTGAAACAAACAAACAATCGAATATAGTACAACAGGTTGCAATATTGGGTGTCATCCAAAATAATGAATACGAAGTATGAACAGTATGAAACTTCATGTCCCACGAAAATTTTTGTAGGCCTTTTAATGATCTTCAATAATAATCATTAAAGATAATTTGAAACATCAGTTTAATGAAATCTATGATTACGGATTCGCACCAAATACTAGGTTTCATAAATATACGTTATCAATATTTGTGTGACTTAACCGTATTTTGATGTATTTTTTTTATATGGCGATGAATAAATAAATGATTTGAATTGAATTGATAGAGTCAAATGAAGTGTGTTTTTACGCAATTCAATGTTGACTAAGATGTATAATTTTAAGGTTTAAGATTAAGATTGTAATAGTAAAATAAAAATCATGCACTCCTTGAAATAGCGTCAACGATGTTATGTGTACACTCGTGCTGTGTTATAGCAATTTCCCACGTAAACTATTACATGTATATGTTTCGGGAAAATAAATGCCACTTTGATCTTATTAAATCTTTGTTTTATATGAAATATTGATCTTCTGAGTAGGAAAGAGAAGCCGTGTATGATGCAGGATTCTTTTCAAAGGCGGGTTGAGGAGGAGGTGGGGGGGGGGGGCAGGGATTCTGCTTTTGTATTTAATGTGTATACTATGGTATGCCTGATTGTGTTTGGCTGGGGGATAGAGTACCCCACTTCGCCGACTACCCCAAATCTCCTATTCTTACCGGCAGAAATTAAGTTAATTTAAAGTCCCATGTAAAATACCCATTTAAGTTAGATGTATGCATTCAGTTTATGAGATGATGATGGCCTTATGGTGATAATACTCCCCCCCCCAAAAAAAAAAAAAAAAGAAGAAGAATTACAAAAAAAATATTTAAAAATGAGTGAATAAATAAATGATTAAATAAATAAAATAATAATGAAGCATAGTACTCCCCAAAAAAAAAGAAGAAGAAGAATTACAAAAAAAAATATTTAAAAATGAGTGAATAAATAAATGATTAAATAAATAAAATAATAATGATAATACCACCAACAACAAAAATAGTATTGACAACCCCGAAAAAAAATTTTTATATAAAGGAATAAACGAATGAATGAATAAAATTATAAAAATTAACAATCAGATAAGTAAAAGTAACTACAACATATAATAAATGAATGCAAAATTAAATAAATGCATATCTATTACGCTATACAACAGCAGAAACATCAACAACAAGTAAAAGTAGTTGTGGTATCTGTTGTTGTAATTGACAACAACAACAGATACAACAACTAATTTTACTACTACTCCTACTACTTACTATGATGATGACGATAATGATGATGATAAAATAATAATAATAATAATAATAATAACAATAATAATTATAATGATAATAATAGGCCTAATAATAGTAATAATAATAACAATAATAATAATAATAATAATAATAGTTATAGTAATAATAATAATAATAATAATACATGTAATAATAATAGTAATGATGATTATAATAATATTAATACAAATGATTTTAAATATAATAATAATAATAATAGAAATTAAATCAATTTTTTCAAAAAATTGAGAAACAGCTCGTCCAAATTTGTTCATTTTTTATGTTATAGATGTGCCTTTTTATGTGGATCAAAAAAGTAAATGAAATGAAATACGAATGCATTTTTTGTCAACCGATACGAGCGAAACGAGTAGCTGAGAGAATAACCTACTTTTCCGTCTTTATCTCTATTTGGAATCTCTTTTTTGCTTTGTATCTAGGCGATACCGTAATCCATTAAGATTAAAATGGCGTCCAACAGCGACGAATACGCTCTCAATTTGGCAACTTACAAGGCTCAGTTACAGCAAGTAAGGTCTAAATATTAGTTAATTTGACATATAACTAAACTTTCAATTTGTTTAATTTTAAATAATATGAGTAGGAGTGTTCTAATTAGAATGGATTTCGATATGTGTTTGTGTGAACTGTGAATGTGAGCGTGATAAAGTAGGTAGGCCTACCGAGTACCGGTATATGCGGTACCGGTCTGTCTGTATTCAGCCTGTTCAGGGATTGTCCGGTTTGTCATTGAAGTTGAACAAGTTGAGCTGAGCGAGTGCCCACTGTATAAATCATAATACTAAATAGTTTAGTAGTAGATCTAGATCTATCAGTATCATCTAGCCTTTATTAAGTTAAACCAAGACTAGGTGCAACTGACTAGGTGATAATTAACTCCGGGGAGCTCCGACGCCGGCGTCGGGCTCGGATCCAATTTGAACACGAAAAACAGCAGAGAACGGTCATATTTTAAAGAAAACTTAAAAGTAGTGATTATAATTTTGACTTACAAGTGTGCTCGACTCCTCTGGGCATCCGTGAAACCACTTGAAATTATAATTTGAAGAAGTCTTCGATGGGAAAAAGGGTGATTCCTCGTCCTAAATCGAGCGATCCATGTTATACGTCGATTCAACATGGCGGAGAGAAATGCGCATGCGATAGCGGCGCAGCATATATGAATATTCATGCTATAGAGCGCCGTTCGCTCGAAAATGCTGAATATGCACGACTCGAAACAACAGAGCGGTGAATGTAAACATGGACCTAGGTCCATGGTTGAACTGTCATGGACCTAGGTCCATGTTTACATTCACCGCTCTGTTGTTTCGAGTCGTGCATATTCAGCATTTTCGGCGCCTATAGCATGAATATTCATATATGCTGCGCCGCGCGCATCTTTCCGCCATGTTGAATCGACGGTATAACATGGATCGATTGACGAAATCACCCTTTTCCCATCGAAGACTTCATCAAATTATAATTTCAAGTGGTTTCACGGATGCCCAGAGGAGTCGAGCGCACTTGTAAGTCAAAATTATAATCACTACTTTTTAAGTTTTCTTTAAAATATGACCGTTCTCTGCTGTTTTTCGTGTTCAAATTCCGGATCCGGAGCTCCGACGCGGAGCTCCCCGGAGTTAGGTGATAATAAGATTAAGAAATAGCGGCCATGGCCATCTCTTGAAATACGCCACTGGTCATTGAGTGTGTACTTACAGTTACACACACTTGCGTGTTAAGTCTGAAATAGCCTTTTTTAACGTTTAACTAAGCCAGGGCCGGCTGGCGCTAGGTGATAATATAAAATTCAGATATGATTATGAATGATATTGATATCAGTATCACCTAGGCCGTAATTGGCACCCATACCCACTTCGTGAAGAGTGATGTAAACAAAATCTAAGTAAAATGCATTTGTAATCACACATTCCCGCTCCCGACGAACCTTGCCTTGCAAGCTAGTGAAGCTACCGATCAGAGTTTGCTAGTGCTAGCCTAGTGGACTTTTCTTTCTAGACTCTACTCATACAAAGCACTTTGAAATAGGTCAAAAATTTAACCAAAATGTGACAATTTGATACTGGAGTGATAGCAATTCAGGGCTTAAATTGATCCAAGGCCACCAAGGCCATGGCCGTGGAATCCCTTTTGATTGGCCTCAATGCCCCTCTCATTGGCCTTGGAGATTTTTTGTGCCCTTTCCAATTCTTCCTATTTGTGCTGTAATATAGGAATGTGCCCTACAGAAAGGTGGCCTTGCCCTAAATATATTGAAATTTAAGGCCTGGCAATTTGCTCACTTAGTGACTTAGTTCCACATCTTCCTGATGTAGGTCTACATGAAAAAGCATTTTTTACATGTTGCCAATCTGATACTTACCCAACCATAATAGCAATTTGTGTAAAAAGACGCACACGCTAGATTTTTGATAGTCCCTTTCAGCAGCTCCTAGGAGCTTCCCAGGGAGGAAGATATGCTGGGCCTCAGTGTGAGGTGCCATGGTGAAACAGACCAAAAATTATTCTTTCTTGAGAAAATTGACCAAGCAGCAAAAAAACCAAGTTTATAACTCTTGTACATTGTTCTCTCCCCATGTTTGATTAGGTGGAAGCAGCCTTAACAAATGATCCAGAGAATGAAGAACTTCTGAAACTAAAGCATGATTTAGGGGTAAGTATTAATTTCTTTTGCTTAACAGGGGGGAAGCACCTAGCATACCAGTACTGCAAAATGATTTATCCCCATGATGTATGATATGAGATTTTGAGGTTTAGCTCTTAATAGGTCATACATTTTGAATGAGCAGATTTATTTATTTCCTGCTTTTTTTACAACATAGGGCAATAGTTTATGGTGAGATATAACTCAACTGTATGGCCCTCACACACATACTTTTTTAGTGTTGAATGCAACTGAAAGCCATTTTGATAGTTATACTGCTCTTATTTGGTTTGGCAGCTTGGCAGGATAATTCCTTTCTGTTTAATCAGCAACATGCTCTCAAAATTGACAGCCCACCAAACTGACTACCTCAAAATATAGAATAACAGAACATACATACATACATACATATTTATATTTATATAACGTACCATTTGACGGAACTTCTAAAGAAACCGCATATTTATTGAATAGATGGGAAGTTGGATGTTGCAAAATCTTTCTGTTTGAGGTTCAAATACTGATTATGAATAGTCACAATGGATTTTTACAGTGTATTTTTTGTTAGACCTCCAGTTAGAGTCTGCAAATGATCTTGTGACCCGTCTGAAAATTTCTACAATTTACTGTTGATTAGTACTTATTGTGATATGAAGCTTTATCAGGGTTTAACATGTCTTTTCACCGTGTTTTGGCAATAGGACGTGATAGAACTCACATCAGATCTTCTCAGAACATCACAAGGAGCCAGTACATCAGCTGAACCAGATGCAGAAGATGTTCCTGTAGTCACACATCCATGGAACGTTGGAGACAGGTGCTTAGCATGTTGGAGCAAGGAGCAGCAGTGAGTTGTAGAATGATGAGTGTATTATCAAATGGAACATTAGAAAACTCTTGTGGACCATTATCATGACCGAAATGCTGGCAGCATCTCATGAAACCGTCATACGTGCACGTTTGCCAACATCCCATTGAAACCCCTGTTAATTTCATAAATGTTTTTATTGGGATGACCAACTTACGACTTATGACAGTTTCATGAGACAGTGGCCTTGTATCAAAGTTTGTCTTGTAAAAAATTTAAAACTTTGCACATTGACACAAAGGATGTAAAACCAATTCATTCCAGTGCACTTCATGAAAGGTTAAAACATCCAAATTACCTTTATTCTTTACATTTAGACTTGTATTTCAAATTAAGATTATGCCAATGTTTGATAGTTAGTGTGTATATTTTACATCCATGATTAGACAGAGAATTGGTACTCTAATGATACCCTCTAATTTGAATTCAATTCCACATTAATTTCTTACTGTATGTAATCTACCTGTATTTGTGTCGATCTTTTTCAGGTATTACCCTGCAACAATAGACAAGATCGATGATGAGCTTACAGCCACTGTTATATTTGATGTCTACGAGAATGTGGAGGTTAAACAGGTATGCTTAACTGGGTCTATGCTAAGTATGTCTTTGTCACTTTAATATTTTATATTGAATGGAATTGCCAGACAATAGATGAAGAAATACTATTTTCCATGTTTTTGCTGTTTTTAGACATATCTAACCAGCTTTAATAAAGGTGTTGTTGTACTTCAAAAACATCGATGCCTTTATTAAAACAAAATGATTATACTTCATATGTTTAAATGGACTTTTTGAATGTTTTGTTAACCCCATTTATCCTACATATATCTGTGTCTCAAGGCTAAATAAATAATTTGCATCATGTTAAGTAAATAATCAGTATTTCATTTAAGCTGTACAAATCATTGCTAGCTCCTAGCTTTTACCATGCATGTACCCTGTAGTTGAAATCCTACTCAGGCTTTTGCTCATGTCTTCTATTGCATTGCTGTTGTTTCTTTTTCAGTTGTCCAAATTGAAGGATATACCAGCAGACTACAAGTCAAATATAAAACCTCCATCATCAGACTCATCAATATCAAAGTAAGTAAAACATTATGCAAGCAATCCAGTTCAATCATTTTTCGAAGGTGCAACAATTGCTCCAGGCTATATTTCATCAGAGGTATAATGTTAGGGTTAAGGTTGTTAAGGTGTAGGGGTTAGGGTTAAGGTTTAGATAATGTTGGGTCTTTGGTTGAAGCTAAATTTCTGGTTAGTGTAGGAAATTAACACAAAGTAATTGTCATTGGAGCAAGTGTTGCACAACGTGTTGGTAAGCATATGCATTATTGATTGATCAAGCATCGGGATCAGGAAATGTGGCTTTTGTTGGAAGCTACATTCATTCTCTGTGTTTTTCTGAACTTACCCCATTGCCTATAAATCTCAGTTGGTTTCTAGTCTGTAAGCACAGACTCTTGAGCCTTGAGCAGAGGCTAAGTCTGGCAGTCTCAGGAGCAGCTTCAGTCCAGAGCCTATTGGCTGCGGTCTCTGTTATAGTCTCTGGTCTCTGTATAATCTTGCTCACACCCTTGTTTATGAATTAGGACTGACCAGGGTTTATGTCTGTGTCATCATAATTATCACCTTAACAGCTTAGAAACATTTTCAGACTCTTAATTTGTGAGGATGATATACATGTACATGTAGCCCTGGAATTCTGGGGACCTGTCAGGATATTTGCAAGCCCCTGTAAATGAATATCTCTCTGTTTAACATGCTTGCATATGTCTGGTGCAGAGACAATATTTGCTCCAGAAGAAGTAGATTATGTTCCACGTGTGATATGGATTAAATGATTAGGGTAATAATAGCACCGAAGCGCTTGATTGCCAGAAGGATTTCGAATAGCAACGTAATTATCAGTTACAAGTTATCACAGTATTCAGATTATGATAGATAATCCAAATGCAGTTTGTATTGTGGATGGATAGAGTATATTTGAATGCTCATTATCATAATGAGCATTGAATCAATCAATCAATTTTTGGGGGTCTTTTCCACTCAAAGGAAACAGTTGCTTATCAAACAGCGGGAATACAAGAAGAAGAAACAGCAGAAGAAGGCTGATAGGATGAAGCAACAGGAGCAGCTACATGAAGACCAGAAGAAATCATGGGTCAACTTCAGCAGTAAGGTGAGATGACGAGCATGCTCATCAGATATTGCAACAGGATTCAGTTTCTATTAGAGAAACCAATGGCAACTAGTAATCTACTTGAACTATAGTCATTTTGTGTTCTTCTTGCAAGACAATATAATCATTTTTATTCATATCACCCCCCCCCCTGTTGCTACAAATCCCCCTGTGCTCTGGATTTATGTAATGTATGGCGATGTATGTAGTATTAAAGATACTATCTCCCTTTTGCAGCCAACATCAAATTCTGTAGAACTTTGCAGGAATTATGAATATGTCATGTATGTCCTATCTGAAATTTAAACGTTAGCAGTGTCCTAATATTCAAATTATGCAAGGAAACCCGTTTACTTGCTAGACTTCACTGTCAGACACTATTGAGTGACTGACTGGCTTTTTCATCTTTGGTAATAACATACATAAAATGAGCTGTAAAGGGTACATGAGCATTTGTCTACATCAATAACCCACTTCTTGTAATGGCCAAAATTAAACTGATTGAATCTTTGCGCAGCATAAAACGTACGACCATTCGGTACAATGGTCTGAAAAATCAGACTATTACTTACTGGCTCTATAGCTCCTAAGTCGATTCGACAACTAATAGTCGTTATTTTCCCACTTAAAGACATTTTCAAACCCCCCTTTTTTTAGTGAAGTTTTAAATTAGTATTGTCTTTCAAATGCCGTTGGAATTTAACCTTTTCATTTTTGGGCCTCCAAATGGGACATAGTACCTTTAATGTATGGAAATGTATAGCATTTGTATGCCATAGAAATGTATATATATAGATATATTTACCTATTTTTATACCTTGTATTTTAACCAGTTTTTTTGTTGCCAATCTCTTAAATGTTACAGGCCACAAAAGGGAAGAAGGGTTTTACCAAAAAGAGCATCTTTGCTTCTCCCGATGTCACTGACGGTAAAGTGGGTGTCGGAACCTGTGGGGTTGGGGGTCAACCGATGACGAAGTTCAAGATGCCGAAACACAATGTCGTGAGAAAATGATAGTCAAGGACAGCTAGGACCAAAGGTGTGATGGAGTGAGCCAAGGATTGAAGTGAAAGTGAAAAGAAAAAGGAAATGATCTACAGAAGAAAAGAGGATGGACATGCTGTGGAGAAGAAAAAATGTATAGAATTGGACAGTTGAGGAGAGTAGTACCAATGAGGACTGAACAGAAAGGAGAGGTACGTGTAGGGAGAAAAGCCAGAAAGACAAGATGTTAGATGATGTGAACAAACTGATATTAATACAGGAAGAAGGCCAAGCTATGAGAAGGTGATGTTAGAGATGTGGGAAGATAGATGGAGGAGAATGATGATAATAAATTAGTATGAGAAGGATCCAGGGGCAGATCCAAGGGGGTGCGTGGGGTGCGCACACCCTCCCCCCCCCTCCCCTTTTTTTTTCTTCCAACAAAAAAATGGAAAAAAGCTAAGAAATATTCACATAAATGTTCAGTTTAAGCATTCAGAAATGCCTTAGAATATACCATAGAGCATCGTAAGGTTCAAATTTTTTTGTGGCCCTTAACCCGGACCCAACGCAGGAAAGGCTTCATGCTCGCAATTTCTTACATTTTACGCCTCCCCTTTTGGAAAATCGTGGATCCGTCCCTGGGATCGAGAAGTTGCATGCTGTGCAGGATTTAATCTCTTGAGAAAAGAAGACAAAGCATTGGAGAGAACTGGATTAGAGAATAGAGAAACTGAACTTAACGATATGAAATCATGAAATCATTTCTAAAGAGCTTAAAGAATATTCCTTAAATGGCATATAAAGGCATTGAGATTAAGAAATGAGAAAGTGTAAAATCAAATTAACCCCAAAATGATTTTGAAAGCTTATGAGAATCAAGACATATAGACTGTATCTATACCTATATTGTTTCTTTGTCCAATGTCATGATAAGTAAACTGAAATATGAAAATTTGGAAAACCGTAGAAAATTCCCTTGTTATAATGAAACCTCGTTGTATTCCTGCTCGTATCGAGCGTGCCCTCTACTCTGTTGTTTGTTTGGTTGCTTTTTTTAAACACTTTCGTAACATGTTTCCAACGCTACAAGGTTGGTCCCATGGAGTCTGTGAGAAAGGAGGTTCCACTGAATATTGATTATAATAATGCACACTACATGTATGTTCACTATTGGGCGTATTTGAGTTGGTTAAGTGATGGACTCTCTGATCGGACTCTGGTGACTGGTCTGATCAGCCAGGTAGAGTTCAATCTCCCCTGGCGGAGTAAACTCTTTCAGATGATGACATTAAAGTGTACCAGTCACAAAAAAGTAATTAGTTTTGCATGTTAGTAGTTTCATGTTCCAATACTACATGCATATTCAAAATATGAACTTCAAATATTACTTTTGTTAAGAGATTTTGTAACTTAAAATACACTCTCAATAACACAAAGGCGACTTTTGAGTAAAATGCTCCATGCACCTGTATGCACTTGCTATTTTTTTCTTCATACATGTACTTCTTATACATTAGTCCTTGGAATAGAAAGCCAGGTGAATATTGTTGAGGTTGGTTTTATACATTCTAGCTGTACACAAGTTATTTGTTAATGTGATTGGTACACTTTATTCCCAAGAGGGCCTCTGTCTGGTAAAGAGTTGTGATTGATCTTAATGAATTGTACATGATTCAGTGGATAGACTGTGCATTAGCTTTGTCATATATTGGGATCTGAAGGTGTTTAAAATCAGTCGCACCAAATGAAACACTTACAGTAAACAGCATACAATATGTATGGGCCTATGGCACAATACATTGTCCTCAATCAATCTAGCAACAATGCTTTATCCCCCTTTTCATTTTCAATAGATTATATCGTCTATTTGGAACCTTAAGGGCATTAACTCGTATGCTGTAATTATACCTTGTATATTGCTTCTCCATACACATTTAAGTCCTATTAATTGTAAAGCCCTATTTTCTATATCAACTCTGTGTTCCTACGTAGAGTAATCACACATATACAAATGTTGTTGATATGATATTTATTAATGTGTATCCTGTATCTGGATTGTAAATATATTGAATATAATAAATGCATTGTTTTCATATGATTGTTTGTGCTAGGTAGGTCATTGAATAGTTTTGGGTTGTTCTTAATCTTTAATTTGATCAGAAGACTGGATAGCAAATCTTGAAGTGAGAGAGAGGGAGAAAGAGAGAGAATAATCATATTGGGGACTCTGGGGAGTGTATAATGTATACGTTTATTGTGCAAAAGAAGATCATTTCAAACATAAACCATCTTACAATCTAATTTTATAGCACTATCACCACAAGCATATTTAGTTCTACTGGGAATTTATGGGGCTATTCAATTCAATTAAAAATTGTATTTATTAAACAAAAGAAACGGTCATGCATAGCAATACAACGTTGAACTGTGCATAATTTACAAACAAAATGATAACAAAAAACAAGTTACATAAGTTATATATAAAACATAATAATTTACATGAGCGATTATTACAAATAACATTAAATAGTATATAAGAATGTAGAAACGGGGAAAATATTACGTACAAAAATGTACGTAGTCCTCAACATTGATAACATAATTTTCTAACAAATGGACTATAACCAAGGAGAGATGACAGCTATAACATAAGTTATATATAAAAAAGAAAAATTTACATGAGCGATTATTACAAATAACATAAAATAGTATACTTTATGTGAAAACGGGAAATATGAGCGATTATTGCAAATACTGTAACATTAAATAGTATACCGTACCATGTAGAAACGGGTAAAATATTAGGTATGAAAATATACGTAGTCCTTGACATTAATAATAACATAATTTTATTACAAATATAACAGATATCACAGCTATAACAGGTACAGACAGAGTACCATTATTGTAATGGGGGTAATTATATATATATATATATATATATATATAAGTCAATACTTTAATGTCAACTCGTCCACATGAATGCATTCGTGACAGTTTGAAGGGTGAATGGAGAAGAAAGATTGATGGAAAGTGGAGAGAGAGAGAGAGAGAGAGTGACAGTTCAATTCATTTTATTCTTTCTTTCATGAAGTCTTTGAATATATAGGTTTATGGGTGTACCCACATCACAAATAACAAAATAGTGATAAAAAACATAACAAAACCAAATCCAAAATCCAACACAAATAGCATTAGTTTCATACAACAAAGCATAGAACATCATACAGCGTAGACAGTTATAATAATCATGATAATGATAAACACATACTAAGATGTATTAGAATATATCAGAATTACAAAGGTGCCCATAACTTACAAAATTAAATTATCATTTTCTAAGCTTCATTCGTTATTAGTCTCTCCAAAAGCATTATGCTTTCCAGCCGCGAGTTTATATTTTCAGTTGTTGTTGTTTGTTTGTTTGTTTCTCTTTCATATCTTTTAACAGTGCCGTCTCAAGGAGGACCATTCCAGAGACCTCTCTTTAATACAGAGGCAAACTTTCCATGTTTTCGCGATGTCAAATAAGTCACTGCGGAGATCGCACTTGTGCAAATAATAATAGTGGGTTCTTGTATAGCGCTCATGTCTGTCAGACTTGACACTCTTGGCGCTCCGCAATTATTAGCCCGGCTTTAGCATGGCTGCCATTACGGCGCTCTAGCATTTCAAGGAGTTCATTCCTGCCAGGTACCCATTTACATCAACTGGGTTGAGTGTGGCAAATGTAGATCAATGTCTTGCCAAAGGACATTAGTGCCGCAGCGGGACTCCCAATGACCCCCAAATACCCACACATGGAGACGTCCCAGTGACTTTTGGGGGGAGATGGGGTGTTTATATAAATTGACCGTTTTTAGGGCCATCGATTATAGGAGTGGGTTCTTTCATCTCATTCCCACGTTTCCTTTCCACCTTCCCCTAACCTCCCCATTTTCTATTTTTCTTTATTTTCAAGATATATGTGTTCGCCATTTATTTGGGGAGGGGCACGTCCCCCATTTCCCCGTAGCTACGCCAATGTCATTTGTTTCAAGAGGAATACGGTTATTGTTACATCATGGCATTTGAGCGTAGACGAGTTATCAAGCAAGAGCCTCAGAATTACTAGAAGAAAAAAATATATTTCCAAATCGGCATTGATCCACCCTTTGTTTTATTTCCTATAAATACCCTTTGCACACGAGGCGTCATTTCGATTGCGTTGTTTCTTGCGCTAACCAAGCCGCAATGACGGTAATTAGCGCATACGCCAGTATTTGAAGGCATTATTTGCACTGTTCATTTTGCATTCACTTTTGTTTGATTTTACTCTCACACAAAGGTCGCACCAGCCGCTGACCTAACGCAGCTCTACGTCAGAAGAATGACCATCGTGTGCAAGTTTTAAAAAAAAAGGATGACGCTGCTGCGTTATGGATACTTGGGAAGAAAGTAAAATCGTCTTCGCATCCCTTGACACTCGTATGCGGGAGTCTGACGCACCTCAAAATGACGTCTCGTCACCTCATCCGAGAACTGTGACCGGTAGCTCTCGGTCACAAGGCAGGTCACCTGTCCAGCGGCGAAAATGAAAGACATATTTAAAGGGTATTAAAATGCACCGTAAATACCCTCACAAATCTTTTTTTTTTAGTGTAAAGTGATTTAAAGATATTTGTCAAAGTCTTGGTATAAACAGGTCAACCCAAAAGGAATTAAAGGCCAATTATAGTTGCCTGTATCAGTCGCACTGTACTACTCTTGGCTTTTGCAGTCCACTTCGCATTATAATGCGATAAACATTGTTTTTTAATGTGTACTCTTATGCATTAATTATTTTTGTACTTGTAGATAGATAGATGGATGGATAGATCGATTCATATTTTGAATAAGTAGGTAGATAGGTAGACATACATAAATTATTAATAGACAGACAGACAAACAGATATATAGATAAATAGATACATGTAGATATATAGAAAGATAGATAGATAGGCATAAATAGACAGACACAAAGGCAGATGAGTATATGAATAGAGGGACATACAAACATACGTACATACAGATTGATAGATACATAGATAGATAGAAAGACAGATACCATTCATTGATGAAACAAACATCGTTGCAACAATGTGTCTCACCTTCCTCATAAGTTCATTAAGATCATCTTCGTGCGCATTCGCTAGAAACACCTCCGAGATGGCTTGAATAAACCATGACCCTTCCCTCCGCATCCTGATCGAGTAGTACCCTAGAAGGAAAACATAAAAGGGATTTTTTTTTTTTTTAAACAGGAAAAACAAACAAACAAAAATAAACGAACAAACACATGACGATTTGTATTATCTCTGAGCATGGTGATGTGTAAGAATGCACCTATTTGCAACATGGGAAAACCACAGTCTTTATATTGTTGCAGAGTTCAACGAGTTAGGGCCCATTTCGTTTTCGTGTTCTCTTTATAGGGATTTCCACCTCACAACAACTTACAAACACCAGATTCCAAGTCCTGGTTAGAGTATCGTTGGAAAACGTTATACATGTACACAGGGGCGGCGATTTCTTTTCATGACCAGGGGGACGAAAATGCGAGGGACGAGAGAGCATAGTGAACGAGAGGGGCGAAGGCGAGGGAAGTGACTACCCCCTCACAGGTTTTTGAAGTTTTGTTCTATTAAAAAATTACATTCCTTAGCAAAACTATAGTATCAAAACAAGCAATATACTTTTTTCACACTTAACTTTTACTTTGCCGGTAATTAGTGTGCAGTCCGAAAGACCATTTCCCCTTAGGCGACAATATCTGTATAACCTGGCAGGAAGGGACTCCTTAAAAGAGCAAGCGGAATATTCATTTTTGTAGCACTGATCTATTTGTTATTTACTTGTACATTTTGAAGGATATTATGCGAGGGAGCGTAGCGACCGAGCGAGAAGATATTTGCATTTTTATTAGTCTAAACGCTGCACTCTTGGGCCCTCCAGAACATAAAAGTGTGTTGCAGTCTTAAGTCAGTATTTGCTATACATTTTTTGTGTGCACGTTTTCACATTTTCCGGTGTCTCCCCCACCTCCCCCGCCCCCGCCCCCGGGATCGCCGCCCCTGCATGTACATCACGAAGATCAATTTAAAAGGAAACCCAGCCCTTGTTATAAGTTCATTTGTATGACAGCAGAACAATAAGAGAACAGAATGGCGATATATATATCACAGTGACGTTACCGATTCAGCCAATTTAAAGTTCCCATTCGTAAAGTAATTACAACTTTCAAAATTCACAACTTTCTTGTCAGATTTCGTTCAAACTTTCACGAGTCGGCTTTCTTTTAAAGTTGTTTGTAGTTAAGGTTGGATTTCCCTTTGAAGTGAACAACATGATATTCTGATAGAAAACCGATCTCACCGTTCTTGAAATGTTAACTTATTTATGTTGAGAGCTAGATCAATTATCTTAAGTACTAAAATTGTAACAAATTAACGACAATCTAATTTTTATACAAATTATTGTCATTAGGCAAGTACTATTATAGTACTACCATTATTAATTAATTTATATCATATAAATTAATTAATAATGGTAGAACTATGCAAATCAGTTGTTATAAAGAAAAAGAAGGAAAGAAACGTAATATGAAGATTGCTAGCAATACGAGCGTTGATTCTGAAATAATTAGGGCAGTTATCTCCCTTTACCTCAGTAAAAAAATATGGTAAAATAAAATGAATAAACATTTTAACAGATGGGTCTATTTCTGTAATAAGTGATTCAGTCCACTGTGTTTATCCTAACAAAGTCTCCTGAGAAGTCCGATTTGGATTCCGCGAAAGTGAGGTGGGATGGCACAGTGGTAGAGCAGTAGTCTCGTACCCGGGAGGTCCCGGGTTCGAAACCTATTCGATGCGCTAGCGCCCTTGGTAAGGCACTAATCCTCATTATCAAATCGCAGTTGGTAAAACCAACCAACCTTCAACATTAGTCCTGAGGGGGGTCCTTGCTTGGTTTTGGGGGAGTTTTATGATTTTCTTTATTTTCTTCATACTCGTTAACCGGTAACCTATGGAATGCCAGGAAAAGCTTGTTGATGCTGATTTTGTCCATTCTAGCTTCATATACACAAACTATTATACCAACAAAACGTCGTACCGTTCGAGGTTGCATTGGCCACAAACATATCGGAGTTATTAGGTAGCTCTCCTCCGCCATCAACATCCAAGTCGACTGTACTGACAGGACTGTCCAGGGAATCCAACTCGATGACGGGTGACGGAGTCATAGTGACCCGTGGTACGAAATCCAATTCGAAAGGTTGTTCCTTGCTCTGCAGTGGTTGTGCCGCTGGTACGTAGTCCATCTCGAAGGGAGATTCTTCGTCCTGGACCGCTGTCATTGACTTTCCGATGGCGTCAAGCTCATCAGCATTACGAGTGAACGCATCTAGAATACGGTGATAGGAGCATATAAAGAAAGTGGAATTGTCTAAGAATCCCGGATTAGTAGGTTAATATATTTTTAGAGAGCGAATACCACTTTGGATTAATATTTCAAATCTTGGGTTCTCTCGAAACAAGTTTCGATCATCCAGGAGCAAAGGCACTTTGAATTTCAACCAATTAGAATATGCACCTTGATCTTGTGTCCATTTTGTTATATGTAATGATTATTTGTATCGATTTTTAATGGTTATACGTTATTTTAAAACTATTCCACATCTTTAGTTCGATGGCATATGTGTGTGCGCTCTATAAGTTTACCTACAGTAACAGAAACCTGAAAGAATCGAAGGAATTATCTTAATCTTCACTGAACAATCTCGAAACCTACTTCCTCTGCAAGCTTGGATGAAAATAAGCTTCGGTTTCCCAAGAAGAGCTTTACATCTTCGACCAGAAAGCTTGGCCTTGATCTCGTCCCTGGTGACGATACGAGGGTCGGCAGGGCGTGCATCCGTACCCGAGACGCCTTCCCGATTGCCATGACTCATGAAGAACAAGCAGAATGAACTGTGTATGTCGCCCTCTGCGTTGATCCGATTAATAGTCTCGTCAAGTGTACTGAGAATCTCCTACACAATGATAAATTTGACACATAGTGTAAACACACACAAACACAAAGGCACTATTGTACATGATAAATTGAATATCAAGTCTGTTTCATTGCTAACAAACTCTGAGCAATCATGAATGCAATCATTACAAAATTGAATTGAAAACTTGTACCTACAGGTACAGCAAACATTACACAATTGAATTGAAATCTTGTACCTACAGGTATCGGAAACATAACACACCTCCACTTTTATTTACACTGGTTCAGAGGAAGGAGGACAAAAACATCAGTGTTCAAACACATGACTGTTGTCAGTGTTCAAAATTAACCAGGGACATACTTTTTGAATTTCAGCAGGTCTACTGAAAGAAACACAATTTCTCCATTATTCTCTCATTCTCGCGACTCAATGCTGTTTTCAGTTATGGGTATGACGGTGGGGGGCACAGGGTACTTCAAGAAAGACGAAAACAGAAGAAGGAGAGGAAATGAAGTAGAAAAGGGAAAATAAGAAGAGATAATGAAGGAGAAGAAGAAGAAAAACAACAGAGACTGAGAAAGAAAGGAGAGTCGGAGACAATGTATAAAAAGAAGATGATACGACCCCTTCTCACACCCACTCCAGCAAAGCATAGAGAGTCAATACTGCGTATGGACCTCTAGCGCTGTACCATGTGCTCATAGGCAGCAATTTCACACGTGAATAGTCAATACACTTATAACACACAAATGCAGACAATCATGCCGATAAAACTGTAAGCAAGTTTGAAAGTGGACTCACGAATTTAATTTTTAAATTATTCTTTCTAACATCGGTGAGTTGAAAAAATTGTATTTTACTGCTATTTAGGTGTCATCAATTGTCACTAAAGTACCGATTTTGAGTGAAATCATTTTAGTTTTGTACAGTGGTGTTTGAAATGTTGAGATCAATAAAACAGGTTTTAATATACACAGCCAGGATAGCGATGCAGCTATGTGTGCTCACACCCTCCATTCACTCGCAGGACTTGCTCGCCCACATTCATTTCATCCACCTAGTAAGACCGGTGCCCCCTCCCTCCCGACACCAATGAGTGATTTCAAGTACGGTGTTTGGTGTTGGTGTTGGTGTTGATAGCGTGGAAAGGCTGCTAAACCGAGCTCCAACACCGACGGTCAGTTTAGAAGGACGATACCGATCACGTTATCGATAGCTCAACACCAGCCTCAACGCCGAGTGACGTCACTCTACAGGCGAAAAGTCTTGCGATAAAGGCATAATCCTTTCAGAAATTCCAATGAATTACATCATATCGAATATCAAATGTAAAGTCATATTAAAAAATGAATAGAGAAAATATCATTTCTCTTGAAAAACGTATATAGCTCCCATGATTTGCTGTTGTTTTGACGGGAAAATGGATTTTACCTTGGCTTGATCGTGAGATTCTTGACAGATGCGCTATAATGCAACACCAACACCAACACCAACACCAAACTTGAAATCTCAAAACACCAACACCAGCTTTCAACACCGTACTTGAAATCACTCAATGCCCCCTTACAGGCTGGACCTACGCTACTAAAGTGATTGCATCCAACTTACTCCACTTTGATAGGGAGAATCAATCATAAATGCCGAATCAGCTGGGTAGAAACCAAGTAATCCGAATCCAAATCACATGACAACGCATGATTGACGACAACTCCACATTGAGGTAGCCTTTGACTACTAAGCTGGTCAAAAATGAAAATATGTTCCTACTTACCACCCTGGTGAGATTGTGATGAACCAATGGTTCGTAGCCGAGCTGGGAAAATACATGAATGACGTTCTGGAGATCGACCTCTGACCCTCGCCTCAACTTTGATCCTTCAGGCTGGTAGGGAAACTGGCTGTTGTTTAAGATGTAGACGAGTCCCTTTTTTGGTGATTCCCATGTGACGTATGTCTGCAGGTTCAGGGTTGGTGGAAAAGGGAGGACATGAATGAAGAAAGGATCATATTAATACTGCAATAAAATTAGTGCAGTCTAATCTAATTAAGAGATGACTAAATAAGCATGGATGAAGATTACGAATGCAAAAATGTTCTCTGGCCTAACCCTCCACACGCACAGGCACATTTGTTTTTGTTTTGAGATTTTACTCTTCATTGCATTAAAATCCCTGTTTCATCATTCGATACAATCCATCAAAGGATTGAAGTACGATTTAAATCTATCTGCCATAAAGTATACTTACAGATCTGGGATCGAGCAGGGTCTGATCAGGATGGGCGGGAGGGATAATAACAGAAGTGTACAGGCCATCTACATCAGGTTCTGTGCCATACTGAAATACTGCTGGTGCTCCCCCGACTAAGAAGGAAACAAATTAATTATGTAACATCATCATCTCATTTTCAAGAAGCAAGCTAGTTCCACTTTCGATACAGGCTGGTCGGGATTGTCATACATGGAGGGGGTAGGTTGTACCCAGAATAAATAGTAAATACTAGGAATTTATTTTCCTGAGAATATCATTTCATGACAATGAACGGGGTAGCAGCAATGTTTCTTTCCCATTATTTTGTATTTGTTTTTGTATATATTTTAAAACTTCATTCACACGGAACATGAGCATTTTGTTTTACAAAACGTAGGACCTTAGCCTGATAATTACTACAAGTATGGAATCATTTGAAAGGTACATTTTGTTTTCAGAAATTTGATCGAATAATGTAGTTATAGTCCTAAATTTGTTCTTATATGCCTTCCGTCAGTCAGGTCTGTCCAAGGAGTGAGAATTTGGTCTGTTTAAAAGTGAGGGCCGTATCCTTGCTATGAGCTCAAGAAACGACCGTCTTTTATTAAAATCACCTTTCAAGCACAGACATTACCAGTAATATCTATGCTTAATAGAATTTTAAAAAACTTGTTATCACAATCATATTGAAGTACTTGTTTATGTTATCACAATGTTACCTTGATGGGCAGTAAGGGGTACTTTCTGAGACGTCTGAGGACTGACAGGATTCACTTGAGGGCGGGCTGTTTCACTTGGCTGATTGGGTGCTGTTGATTGGACGATCTGTTGATATGCTGGAGGAGGCGATCTGGGTTCATGAGGGACCGGTGGGTTCGGCTCAGACATGAAGCCCTGCTTGGCTAGCATTTTCATCAAGGCTTCTTTTGTAATGAAATGTACCAATATAACGAGATCAATTTAAATGAAAGTGAAATTGAGGAAAGAGGGAGAAAGAAAAAGAGAGGGAGGGAGGGAGAGAGAGAGAGAGAGAAATAGAGAGTGTAAGAAAGACAGAAAAAGAGGTCAGTTGGAACAAAAGATAAAACAGCATGTTTTCCAAATACATTGAATGTTAAAAGCCTTATCAGCAATTTATGCGATATTTCTCTTTCATACGGTTCCAGATATAGTTACGTGAGCACATAATTTGTTATTCATTTGTTGGAAAATAGTCCTACATCTTTTGCGATGACACTTGACTTGTCTGTGGGAATGACGTTATTCAAATCACATCAGAGATTAAATAACTTCAAATTAAACACAATTAATCAACATGAAATAGTGAATTCGGTTGAGCCCTTGAAAAGAATAAGAAATGAAGAGAGAGGGGGAGAGGGGAGAAGGGAGGGGGAGTAAGAGGGAGAGAGAGAGAGAGAGAGACAGACAGACAGAGAGACAGAGAGACAGAGAGACAGAGACAGAGACTCTTACGGTTAATGTCCTCACTCCGTGAGGCGAGCGCTATCTGTCCACGGTCCTCTGTGGTAACCATGGAAACACCTCCTATCACGCCTTTCTCTCTCAAAGCGTGCAGGACGGCGTTGGCGGCCTCGTTCACGCCGTCTTCTTTCCTGTCAAAGTGCTTGATTTTTTCCGACGTTCCCGTGATCACATCGGTGGCGGTGACGTCATATACCCATGGTTCGGCCGGGTTATGGAAGCGACCCCGAACCAGTATCTTAAATCTTCGACCCTCCCTCGTTACCTGCAAGCCGCATGGGAAAGGTAAGAAGTGGTGGTGGTGGGGGTGGAAGCAAGCAAAATTGTGCCGATAATCCCTTTGCGTATGTAGCGGATTACACACTGAAACAATTAAAGGAAACCTCACCCCAAAGTAAAAGTGTAGGTATTCTGAAAATGAGATGTATTCTTGCCCTTTGATGTACAATATTCCTTACGAAAATATACAAGAGATATATAAATGAAGATATTTCTTGGCATGATGTGATGCATTTTAGCATGACATGGGCGCAGCCGTTTTTTCTGAAAATGTGACGTACCAGGTGAAGTTGTACATGTATCATGCAGCATGCTTTAGTTGGAAGACTTTTTAAATCAATAACAAGACCTTTACTTTTCAATGAGGAAAAATCATAGCTGAGAAGATAGAAATTATATTTGGTGAAGAATATATATCGAGGGAACACTTATTGTAACTAATTCATTTAACAATACTAAATTATAGCAGTTGACAAATCTATTACATTTTTTTAGAAATCTTCAACCCAGAAGAGCACCAACTTATTTATGCAATTTGCGTTCTGGCAACTGTAGTACAAAGGATAATAGCAGGTGAATGAAATCGCACATTCACTATTGCAGCAGCTAAGGAGTGGAATAAACTTCCCTCCAGTATAAAAGTAGCCTATCCGATAGGCGTCGGGGTTTAAAGATACTATGTCCCTTTTGCAGCCAACCTCAAATTCTGTAGAACTTTGCAGGAACTATGAATATGTCATGTATGTACTATCTGTGAAATTTAAAAGTTAGCAGTGTCCTAATATTCAAATTATGCAAGGAAACCCGTTTACTTGCTAGACTTCACTGTCAGACACTATTGAGTGACTGACTGGCTTTTTTTCTTCTTTGGTAATAACATACATAAAATGAGCTGTAAAGGGTACATGAGCATTTGTCTACATCAATAACCCACTTCTTGTAATGGCCAAAATTAAACTGATTGAATCTTTGCGCAGCATAAAACGTACGACCATTCAGTACAATGGTCTGAAAAATCAGACTATTACTTACTGGCTCTATAGCTCCAAAGTCGATTCGACAACTAATAGTCGTTATTTTCCCACTTAAAGACATTTTCAAGCCCCCTTTTTTTAGTGAAGTTCTAAATTAGTATTGTCTTTCAAATGCCGTTGGAATTTAACCTTTTCATTTTTTGGCCTGCAAATGGGACATAGTACCTTTAAAGATACTATATCCCTTTTGCAGCCAACATCAAATTCTGTAGAACTTTGCAGGAATTATGAATATGTCATGTATGTCCTATCTATGAAATTTAAACGTTAGCAGTGTCCTAATATTCAAATTATGCAAGGAAACCCGTTAACTTGCTAGACTTCACTGTCAGACACTATTGAGTGACTGACTGGCTTTTATTCATCTGTGGTAATAACATACATAAAATGAGCTGTAAAGGGTACATGAGCATTTGTCTACATCAATAACCCACTTCTTGTAATGGCCAAAATTAAACTGATTGAATCTTTGCGCAGCATAAAACGTACGACCATTCGGTACAATGGTCTGAAAAATCAGACTATTACTTACTGGCTCTATAGCTCCTAAGTCGATTTGACAACTAATAGTCGTTATTTTCCCACTTAAAGACATTTTCAAGCCCCCCTTTTTTTAGGGAAGTTCTAAATTAGTATTGTCTTTCAAATGCCGTTGAAATTTAACCTTTTCATTTTTTGGGCCTGCAAATGGGATATAGTACCTTTAAGGCAAGTATACTAATCGCGTTATGGAGACTGACATCGGCGCGGGCGTCAGCCCGAGCGCCTATCATCAGTGGTACCTTGTTTCGTTCGTAGAAAATCTACGAACCCCCTGCAAAGCACTTTCATTAATATTCATGTACATTGACCAAAATAGGCCAATGAGCGATGAGGCCATGACGTCATGATATATGATTGGTTGAAACCGTTGAATAGAAGGGATCGCTCACCAAATAAGGCTAGTCTTATGAATCATGCATACGAATACACTCATCACGCATACGATAAATATAATTTATATGAATAATGAATGATAAGTTCACCAGTGATGATAGGCGCTCGGGCTGACGCCCGCGCCGATGTCAGTCTCCATAACGCGATTAGTATACTTGCCATATAAAAGCTGCTCCATCAGTGGATGTTATTTAAAAAACTCCTTAAAACGTACCTATTTCCTACTTGATTCGCTATTAGTTTGTTTGTTCAATGCTATGTTATGATTCGTTGTTATATTGCATATTATTGTAAGCGCTGTGATATGGTTTACTATGAATAGCGTAGCTAAATGCCTAATAATAATAATAACAATAATAATAATAATGAAATGCTTCATCACCACACACACCTGGGAAGGAAGCATCTATAACTTTGAATAATATATAGGCCTACTTGATAATCGACTTCACATAGTATGACACGTTATCAAGAAAATGGCGATGCTAAAAAGCATCACATCATGCTAAGAATATCTTCATTTATATAAAAATTATTTCTCGTATATTTTCGTAAGGAAATTGTACATCAAAGGGCAGGAATACATCTTCATATTTTCATACATTTTCAGAATATGTACGTAATTTCTTGCTTTATGCCTCTCTCATACACTTTGATGGGGAATCTTTTAGATTAATGGGAAAGAATATAATAAATGTCTCAGAATAAGTAAAGTTATTTCTTGGGGTGCGGTTTCCTTTAAGGTCTCCATGCTTTGAAATAACTACAAGCTCGAGGTTCCTTGATGCATAGTGCAGAATTACAAAGCCAAAGTTCTACCTAGGGCTTACATACTTCATGCACCTGGGTCGATCGAGAGGGGTAAATTTAAAGAATTTAGAATTTAGAATAAGAAAATGCCGGGAATCGAAATCACACCACTCATTTTTAATCAACGTGCTCGAACCACTCGACTACAGTCTTGGTGAAAGAGTGATGGATTAGGCCTACATATTACATAAACTGATATTTCAAGAGATATTTTAACGAGAGAAAGAGACAGAGCGAGAGAGAGATAGAGAGAGAAGCAGGAAAGAATCTTGTATAGAAAAAAAATTCAGTACGCCCCCCTGAACACATTGTATACAACTGCAGATAGCTGATTTCATGCCATAGACCTATTTGTCAACCTGTCATTCTATTACTCCTGAATTAGTCTAAAGAACTGGTGTTTTTTCTCAATTAAAGTCCATAGCTGCAATATCAATCCGGTATCAACAATTAGACTTGCCAAAATATTATGAACAAAGGACCTATATGTAAAGCAAGAGTTTATATACCATTCCATTGTCGCTCTCCATTTTCTCTTTCTCTCTCACTCTCTCTCTCCCTCTCTCTCTCTCTCTCTTTCTGTCTCTCTCTCTCTCTCTCCCTCTCTCTCCCTCTCTCTACATCCATCTCCCTCTTTCTCTCTCTCTCTTTCTCTATCTCTCACCCTCCATAAATTAATGTCTGAGAACGGAGTGTAAGTAACGCTTCCTCCCTCCTGAAAAACAGAAATAATATATACCTCTCCCTCACTCCCTCTTTATGCGCGCTCTCCCTCTCTCCTTCTCTCTCTCTCTTTCCCTCTCTCTCTCTCTTTCTCTCCCTCCCTCTACCCCTTTTTATCCATCCATCTCCTTCTTTCTACCCCCTTCTCTCTCCTCCCTCCTTTGTTTCTTACCTCGAATTCGTCGTTCGTCGCCTTGTCGACCACATCAATGATGTTCACTAGGCCCTTTAAAAACGACATCCTTCTATTTAGCAAATTTTAATGGAATGCACGATTCGAGGTTTCAATAAGAAGCGATGCTAATGTTCGTATAAGCTGATACCCACTGTGTAGACAAGATACGAGAAGTGTATTCCCGATGAGGCTTTGTATGTTATTACCTAGACCTAAAATCAGTCTACGTCATTCGGTGATATGTTCGACTGGGTACTACGTTTAGCTTAGAGTCAAAATATTCTATATAGCTCCTCCAGCCGGATGTTTTTTTTTCTTCTTTCGACATGTTGTCTGTCTTGATAATCGCGAGTGCTCTAGAAGTCAGCAGCGTATCCGTTTCTGCCGTGCTAGGTCATACTTTCATCATTCATAGGGGATTCCCCTTACACAATTCTAAGCGGGTTTTCCCAGACACAATAGAAAGTAATAATTTAATGCCAGGCTTGGGGATTTTCTAAATACTTGAAGGTTTACAGAACTTCATCACCACGTATTGATTTTGATCCGAAGTATGACTCGGTGTAGCACAAAATATGTCATAGGAATATAGCACTGAATTAAATACATGATGCTTGAATTGGTTGTCAAAGTATCAAGATGTCAGAATGCATAATTAATGTCCTTGTATAGAAATAATGTAGGCAATATATTCGTAAAAAGTTAATGGAATATTCAGTGGAAAAAAAAAGAATGTTCATTAACAAATAATATCTTAATTCTATTAAAGTGACTAGGTATCATTGTTGAAGGTTGATGAAAAAACTGCGTAATTTTTGTATGAAATGTTACTTATTATATTCTTTCTACTGTACTAACCCTCTAGCATACAAAAAATCCTGAAAAAATTCTCAAATCACAAAGATATTTATAGTTTTCTTTGAAGACGTCACTGGTCAACACCTTCTAACAGTAAATTCTCCCAACCATTTTTGAATTTTCCCAACCGTTTTTCCATGAAAATAAGACATAAGACAGGATTTAAAACATCTTTCAACACTTAAATGTCTAGCATGATATATACGTGTAGAGCCAATTCATAGCTTTGTTACAATTTACATTCACCTAAAATATAATTAAATTGTATTATTGTAATAATGTAGTTGGGAGAATTAAGGAATCGAATTCAATCAATCAGATCAGTTTTTCCCAATTTGTATCGTTAATAATGGTCAGTTTTCACTCAAACTTTCAGATTATCTTAAATTTTATATCTAGCATTGAAATCACTACCTTAGCACCATTTTTTCTCATCTTAACAATGTTACCAAGTCTCTTTAATACCACGAATCATAATCATCATGGCTAGATGAGTTCTATCAAAGGAATTCAATTCGTTTTTCAGAAACTATTCACTTCATACATAACCTTTGGACTGATTTCCCCAGTGTATTTTCAAGTGAATTGGAAAATACAATGGAAGTCGTACTGTGGGGGGGGGGGCGTACACAGAGGCGGGTCCAGCTGGCGGCAAGGGAGGGGGCCAAAAAAGAGGCCCACTTCGTGCGAAAATTTGAAAATCGTGCCGGCCGATTTTCCGCTTAGTGGGGGTAGTGAGCACTCATTTTTTTTTTTTTTTTGCTCAACGGGGAAGTGCTATTTTTTAACCACCACCCCTTGAGCGCCAGGAGGGCCCATCTTCTTTTTCTTTTTTTTTGCAAAAAAGGGTGTTTTCACCTGTTTTTTTTTCTAGGGGAGGGGGCCCGGGCCCCCCCGGAATATCTTTGCGCGATTGCGTATGTGATTTTATATTACTACTAATAAAATCTTTATTTTATGACTGATCGCTGAATCTGTGTGGTTGAACAGCACTAGGTAATCTGGAGATTCACACAGGTAAAGCCATTACTGGCATTCAACACAGACGGCCAGACATGAAGGAGGCATAATAAAAGCTTGTGGGAATCCCATGGTGCCTTTTAACCATGACGTCATTTATAGGGTTTACCATGGCAATCTGCAATATTGAAATCTCGCTGAAATAATGTAAAATAGAAGTCTAGGCATATGGAGGGGATTCTCTTTATTCTTCTTGTCTTTTCTCCCTTTCATTCTTGGTTTTTCGTTTGCTGTGTACATGACATCAAAGCTAGGCGCAGCAAGGTCGTCCTCAGAGCTCTAGGTCCAGGTGACTTGACATTTGTCTTGACGACATTTGATTCGGGCTGTATTTCGTCAAATATATGACATTGTTAGTGTCAGGAATGCAATTAGGTTCCAGGTTAGGTTTAGGGATATGGGCTAGGGTAATGGTTAGGGATAGGGTTGCAATTACGTTCCAGGTTAGATTTAGGGTTAGGGATAGGGTCGCAGCTGGATATTACTAGGTTAGGTTTAGGGTTATTAGAGTTAGCATGAGGTATATCACTTGATCTGTCAACAGTTGAAGTTATGAATTCGATTGGTGTGGGAAAATTAAGATAATGACTGCAACAGATATTCAACCACACTAAGATAAAATCTTACATGCAGATAAAAACGCATAGGAAACTAGTAGTTAGTACTTTGTGTGCAGGAAGTGGTTATGGGATTTTGGCCAAACTTCTCCTAAAGATGTGGCCGTCGGTGAATATGGAAAATGCGAGAAAGTCCATGTTTCGACAATGGGGTTTTCCAGCAGTTTGAAAATACCTCATACGGGTCACTTCAAAGCTGAGGATTCGGAATATCTTTCTTAATGTAGGGCCTATTATTTCAAATGGCAAGGGGCCAAGGATCGAAAGACCCGAATTAAGCATGCTCAGACATGTAGGGTATATCAGACATGAACGCCACATGCACCCAAACATTATTATTCTGCAAATGAATCGTTACTATGGTATGATTAGGTTTCTCTCTCTCCTCCCCGGCTTAAAGGTAAAGACCAGTTTTGGAAACGCCCCTCTCTCAAAAAAATGAAATGGAAGCTCTCATTACCAATCATGTGAAAGAATATGTTTTGACTAATACGTGATGATACAAATTTTGCCGGGAAAGTCGGGAAACCGCCTATTAATTGATATATTTGGTAAATTATTATATCTATTGGGACCAAATAGATATCGCGCACGTGGTCGCGTAGTCCCATATACATCTTTCTGTGTACAGTGCTTGTAACTTTACCAAGACTGGGCCAAATTTCTTATCATTTTGATGATTCCAGAACCTTGCAGTACACACCAATACTTATATGCTAGATGATCAACCTTTTCTGATCGATTCCACAACGTTTCTTTCACAATGCAATCGCATGACAAGAACTGGTCTTTCTCTTTAAATTACGAACTTGTCTCGTGAACACGCATCATAACACACTTTGACACCGGGGACTCCCCATGACGTCATTTTTTTTCTAAAATCCCCAACAGACGAGCCATGTTTCCGAGCGGGAATTTGCAATCTCTTTCCATCATTACACATGCAACCACGTCTCATAAAAACACATAAATAGACACCGCCTCGAATTCTGCAGATCAGATAAGAAAGGCTGTGACTGCTTTGTTTTGGAGAAAGGATGAGGCTATTTCTAGGAGTGCTCTTGTTATTAGGTAAGAATGTGGCTTTGTATGCATATTTACTTAAGTTGTCAACGTGGCCTCTGAGTTCATTGCGGTGCATGTCAGTGCCAAGAGATATATATTGCAACAGTATAGTTCATGACTTCGTGTGTCAATTATTTACAAATTGTTTTTATCAGGGTTGCCGGAATAACATTTAAATGGTATTAGTTTGCAAGGGTCACGATTTCCATGTAGAAACTAACATCAAGGAGTTTGCTGTGGTGACCATGTGACTCCTTCGCATCTTGACTCTCAGGTATAAGCCATGTTCTAGATGTGACTACCCGTGCAATTGGGTGTTGCTGAAGAAAAAGATCGCAAATCTTACTCCTTTTTGGAGGAGGAGGTGTCGTGGCATAGTGGTTCATTCACTGCCTCTCAAGTCACGGGTTGAGGATTCGAATAATAATAATAATAATAATAATAATAATAATAATAATAATAATAATAGTGAACATTTGTAATGCACCATGTCTGTCAAAATTGACACTCGTGGCGCAGTTGTGAGAAAATTGTATAATTGTGGGCATACGTCTATCGTGTAATTCATTAAGAATAACTTTGCAATAATAGAATTAAAACATATTTTTTTAACATAAAAGAAAGGATACATCCGCTAAATGCAGGTATTAATTGAGACATGTAGAAGATACTGTTGTTAATATCTAATACAAAGTATATTACAGTAATAAAAGTTATATAAGGGTAGTACAGAGTAAGACATAATTAAACAAGCTAAGATGTTGGGAACATAAACGTTTTAAACCGAGATTTGAACTGTGAGTAGCAGTTGCAGTTCTCATTTCGGATGCCATGGAGTGTGTTCCACAGCCAGGCAACATCCTTTCGCAATGCATTAATCCACGTTTGCCACTCTCCACCTAGTCTGCAAGCACAGACCCTAATTTGACACTTTATCAAAAAATCATTGTGCTTTGAGAGAAGCCTAGCCCAGCTACCTAATGGTTGTGTAGTACATGGCCTATGGTAGTCTTATAGTGCAGACTCTCTTTTACGACTGACCAGGGTTTGTGCCTGCAAACTACTCTCCACCCGGTAGTAAATTTAATGGGTATAGGCCTAACTGGTTATTACTGCATGGGGTAGTAGTAATTGCGAGGCCCTCAGGAAGAACAACATTGATACTGATGAGGGTTCCCTCCGTATCAAAATTATTATTATCATTATTATTATTATTATTATTATTATTATTATTATTATTATCATTATTATCATTATTATTATTATTATTATTATTATTATTATCATTATTATCATTATTATTATTATTATTATTATTATTATTATTATTATTATCATTATTATTATTATTATTATTATAATTATTATTCTCATTATTATCATTATTATTATCATCATTATTATCATTATTATTATTATTATTATAATTATTATTCTCATTATTATCATTATTATTATCATCATTATTATCATTATCATTATTATTATTATTATCGTCATCATATTTATAACTTCAGTGACTCTTCATTATGTTAGATCTTTTTCTAGCCAAGACATTACCCCTTGATGAATTTGTATATAGTGGCTCAGACTCAGAGGTTGGCGCCTTGCATATGCCCTTGTGTAAATCAATGTTGTCTTATGATATATCAAAATCGAACATTTGCTTTGACTTCTTCCACTCATAGCAACCACATCAATAATGGCTTCAGGGCTGGATATTGCTTCAGGGCTGGATATTGCACAGATTATCAAGACTTTGGTCAACGAAAGTGGACAGGTTAGTTCCGTTTTAAATGGTTTATAATAAAGTTATGAACTCCGTCAGACACGGTATGAGAAATGTAAAGATTTTCTCTGGCGTTGGGGGGATAGTTTGACTTTAGTGGTTTAGTTGTTGTTATTTATAATTTTGATGGTCCGGGTACTTTTAAAGGGATTTAGTCATCAAAGAATAATCTAATAGTAATATGATATTACATCAACTTATTATCGTCATTACATTTTGTTTTAAACAAAAATATTGACTTGCTAAGTTTGAGTAGCCTCCCCCCTCCCACAGACGTAGCCAGGAGACACAAACAGACGCGCCGGAAGCAGTTTGAGATTGGGGGGGGGGGGCAAACAATCCAGGGGGCTCACCGTTCAGGGGCAGTGGCGTAATGAGCAAAAAGGTCAAGAGGCGGAGCCCCCGGAAGCTCAGGGGTTTAAGGCATTAAATTACTGTCAGATAAGCATATTTAGATACCCTATTTGTGACACTGGCATCAGGTCACTAATTGGCATGGGGTCCAGGGGGCTGAGCCCCATGAAGCTCACGGGTATTGGGCATTTAATTATGGTCAGATGAGCATTCAGGGGCCCGTCTTAGGGCCCCTGGTTGGATTCAGGGGGCGGAGCCCCCGGAAGCTCAGGAGTTTTAGGCATTTAATTACGGTCAGATGAGCATATTTTGATACCTTATTTGTGACACTGGCAGGTCACTAATTGGCGGGGGTCCAGGGGGCTGAGCCCCATGTCGATCAGGGGCTTTAGGCATTTAAATAAGGTCAAATGAGCATCCAGGGGCCCTCCTTAGGGCCCTTGGTGGGGTTCAGGGGGCAGAACTCCCGGAAGGTCAGGGGTTTTAGGTATTTAATTACGGTCAGATGAGCATCCAGGGGCCTGCCTTAGGGCCCTTGGTGGGGTCTTGGGGGCGGAGCCCCCGAAAGCTTAGGGGTTCTAGGCATTTAATTACGGTTAGATGAGCATATTTTTACTCCTTTACTGCTGATTTTTTTCGGGGCTTGGGGGGCGAAAATGCCTTTGCCCCCCAACTTCCGGCGCCCCTGGACACAAGGGGCCACATTCCTCCCTGTTCATAAAAAAAAGTTATCCACGGTACTTAGGTGTTAACCCTACACCCTGTCCCTACTTTATGGCTATACGCTAGTGCCACATCCCCCACAATCGATTTTTCATGTTGATATTACATTTGCCTGGATTTTGTTTTTCTTTTCAGTTTGATCTGCATGGACGAACCATCGTGTACAAAGCAGAGGGCAGGGTACACAAATTCAAATGGGTCTACGATGGAACAGCTTGGGACGTTGCCAGCGGCACCAGCGCGAAAGATAGACACTACAAAAGCCGTCAGGGGGCAATCGAGCACGCTGTTGCGAAGCTTTTACCGATGTTGCAGGCTAAGGGATTGCTTCCTCCATAGTTTGAAGTACATCAATTAGATCTTATAATGCCTGTTGAATATTAGTCGTCATTTGATAACGTTGGACTGAGTCAGCGACTGGCGCAAATTTTTGACGCACCATGTGTGAGAGTGACGTTGTACAGTGATAATATATAAACAGTGCTATAAATTATCGGGGCACAGGTTCATTACCTTCATGTTTCATTAACGTTGGTAATTATATATATATACTCACTAAAATATATCGTGTGTAACGGGCATAAATCTGTGGCGTATCCAGCATGAGATGGATCCGACTTCCGCCCCACATTCTTCGAAGGCCCTAAAAATGTAAAGGTCTAAAAAATAAAGATAAACTCGGGGGGGGGGGGGTGTTGGATTTCGTAGCCCTGTTTATCGATTTATTGGGTACGCCACTGCATTGCACTGGATACTGAATATACATGTATAGTTGACACTATTATTCATAGAAGAGACAATAAAAAAGGATCTCAAACCTCTCTATAGTTTGATTAAAAATTTAAAAAAATGGAATCTCATGTTTAATCAGCTTGTGATTATTGGTCATCGTAATAGCATGTTTAGGAAGCCTTTTCTTGTAACCCATATGTAAATTTATTATGCTGCGATGACAATTCATACTTACTTTAAAAACTTTGAATGTGAAAAAGCTCAGATTTTCATTATGTTACGTTTCTTGTTTGCAACAGATTTTGTGCTGTTATGGCATTACTACACGTGTGAGGGAGTGGGGGGGGGGGTATATTCCGAGATCAGTGACTGCATTGTTATTGCAGTCCCTTGAAAAATACACTTTATTTTGGTTACATGTCAGACTTTGAGACTTACATAATTCATTTAGGCTTCTGTTTTCTTCAAGTGGTGCTTATATTCTTCATTTTGTTTATATATGCCATGTTTAAATTTGCTAGATGCATTTGTATTATATTTGTTGTATACAGTACATTGATCTTGTACCTAAAGAAGAAAACTTTACACGTGTATAAACTTTTGTCAGCATTACATACATACCATGTATATCAGTTGTATATTGGATTAAAATCGAAGTCGAAAATAATCATGAAACACGAAGCTTTATTTGCTTAAAAGTTTTGTACCATTATGTATACAATAAAGATACAGATATTTTTTTTAATATCTGTATTATAAAACCGAATGTTTTTTTATCGTTGATTCACACTAGCAACATGATCAACACTGGCATACTGATGGGGCCTTGGGGGCGCTAGCGCCCCCATAAAATTAAACCATGACTTATTTTCAATTCCATACAAGTGATTTATAAATGTTCGTGATATCACATGATTTTCAACAAAATGCGCGTTTCTCCATTTCTGTTGCAAACTGACACATTCCCAAATAGCCAGGAAAAGCATATGTTTTTTAGAGTCACTAATGGGCCTTAATGACCACTAACAGTAACACTAGTAGATAACCGTATATCCAGTTTAGCGAAAAGTCTAGATACCCGTCCGGCCTAGAGAAAAGCTTAGCGAAGATCGCAGCAGCTCTAGGCGGTACGCGGGGGAATGCACAGTCGCCTGCGCCCAGGGTTTGTTTTGGATGTGGCGAGGAGGGTCATTTCCGGAGGGAATGTTCCACAGGCGCGGATCCAGGGGCGAGCGGAGCTAAGAAAGAAGGAAAGAGAGAGAGAAAGAAAGAAATGAAGAAAATGGGGGAAGAAGGAGAACGAAAGGGCCTTGCCTCCCAGGCTGTTGCCCCCAGAAGGAAGGAAATGGAAAGAACAAATAAAAAAGAGCAGATAAAGGGAATGAAGAAAAGAGGAAGAAAAGAAAAGAACGGGGATATCAGTTGCAAATTTCCCGCCAACAAGTTGTGGATCGGCGGGGGGCCGAAAGCCCCCCTAGCAAACCTAAAGAGAGAAGATAGGTAAGGAGATCAGTTGCGATTTTCCCGCCAACAAGGTTTAGATCGGGGGCACTGGCGTACTGATGGGGAGCCAATAGTGTCCTGCCAGTGTCACAATAAAATTCAAACGTGGTTCATTTCTAATTTCTTATTCGATACCGGTGATTTACAAATGTTGCTGAAATGACATAATTTTCCGAGATTCCTCACTTTTTAGTAAATTATACTTTTTGTATGCGTTTGTTGGAAAATTACGAACCATAAATTTACAGTCAGGCAAGAAATATGCTTATTTAGAGGCCTACATGGCAGGACGGCGGGGCTCCGGGGCCTCGAGCTCCACCCCCCTCCCACCCACTTTTTGAAAAGTATACTAAAGAGAAATAGAAAGAAAGAGAGAAAGAAAGAAAGAATAGTGACCTGCCAGTGTCACAAAATAATGAGGTATCAAAATATGCTCATCTGACCGTGATGAAATGCCTAAAACCCCTGAGCTTCCAGGGGCTTTGCCCTGTAGACCCCACCTAGGGCCCTAAAACGGGCCCATAGATGCTCATTTGACGGTTATTTAATGCCTAAAACTCCTGAACTTCCGGTGGCTCTGCCCACTCAACCCCACCAGGGACCCAAAGCCGGGCCCCTGAATGCTTATCTGACCGGTATAAAATGCCTAAAACCCCTGAGCTTCTGGGAGCTCCGCCTCCTGGACCCCACGCCAATGAGTGTCCTGCCAGTGTCACAAATAAGGTATCAAAATATGCTCATCTGACCGTTATTAAACGCCTAAAACCCTGAGCTTCCAGGGGCTCTGCCCCCTGGACCCAACCAATGGCCCTAAGTCAGGCCCCTGGATACTCATCTGACAGTAATATATTGCCTAAAACCCCTGAGCTTCCGGGTGCTCCGCCCCCTGGACCCCACGCCAACTATTAGTGACCTGCCAGTGACACAAATAGGGTATCAAAATATGGTCATCTGACCGTAATAACATGCCTAAAATCCCTGAGCTTCGGGGGGCTCCGTCCCCTCGACCCCACCAGGGGCCCTAAGGCGGCCCCTGAATGCTCAATGACCGTTATAAAATGCCTCGAATCCCTGAGTTTTTAGAGGGCTCAGCCCCCCTGGACCCCACGCCAATTAGTGACCTGCCAGTGTCATGAATAAGGTATGAAAATATGCTCATCTGACCGTAATTAAATGCCCATACCCGTGAGCTCCGGGGACTCTGCCCCTTGACCCCACGCAAATTTACACTACGCTCTACCTGATCGTAAATACTTTAGCCTCCCCCCACACACTTTGAAAAACGTTCAGCGGGGCCTGCATGTAAAAGTGGGGTGATGCGGATTTTTTTGTCTGCCAGCCTCCCCCAAACTTTTTGCTCATTACGCCACTGATGATCAAGGTAAATCGGGTATCATGTTGACAGAAATCTATGATAGGTAGCTTATAATCCACTTCTCGGCAGCTGAAAACCATTGCGATCCTTTACGGAAATAAGCAAAAAAAAGGTTAATAGAAGAGCAATGACAAATTGCAATTGTTTAATTCTTCAATTTAATTTCAGTTAGGCACAAGATGGTGACATCACGATTGAAAAACTTGAGGGGGCACGAGCGGTTCTACAGGATTATTTTGTTTTATTTGTTTGTTAGTTTTTGTTGTTATTGTTGTTTTGTTTTTTTGTTTGTTGTTTTTTTTTTTTGCTTTTTTTGCGGGGGCCCGGGGGCTGTTTGTTTTTTGGGGTGGGATTAGGGGCTTCTTGCATTCATTGTATACATGTGCCTGGCGAAAAACGTTTTGAGGGCTTCAAGAAATTTGGGGGACGTTGAGGGACGGCAGACATGGGCAAGGTGATTTGTTTTAGGGAATTCATTTTGTCTCGATCCATGCAGAGTCATAAAACGAGTAAAATCATTATCACCTGGTTAAAAGGAGGGGTGAGTGTTGGGAGAAGAAAAAAAACATACAATTTTGGAGCAATATATTTTCTTTTCTACATAATAAAAGAGATTTTCAACCTTCAATATATATATATATATATATGGATACTTTTACACAGGAGCTGCCTTTATGGGACTGGGGGGGGGGGTTGAGCAAATGATTGGACTAAGGAAGGGGGCGTAGGGCGCAGGGAAGTTGAAATTCCGTATAATTAATGTAGAATAGGGGGACATAATCACTGCGTACAAAGATACTACTACATTTATATAATACAGACATTATTTGCGAAGTTTGTTTTTCCATATTTAATAGATCAGATATCTTCAAAGATTTAATTCCGTTGCGGCTTTATTCAGTTAAATCGTGCTACAATATTCGTTTTCTAAATGAAATCATTTCAATTTTACGGACTGGATGAGTATTTTGTCCTTCCAATTGGTATCAATGGGATTACTTCCCTTTTCAACTACACATCTGTGTGCACATGTTTTTTATTTCAAATATTCATATAACTATTGTATTTTGACTGTTGAGGAGAAAATGGCTATAAAAAAAAAGAAATACATGTATAAGGGATGCTGTTCCTTGTACATGGAAGGCTCAAATATCACAAGAACATCAACAATGCAACTACTCGATCTACGACATTGCTCTGACATTTTTGTACATGTAAAACCTATAGCTACTGCCTACTGAAGTCATTGAATATTGTATTCTGCGTATTCTGCTGTTATTGGCTGAATCTTTTGTACAAACATTTTGGAAATCCATGAGAAATTGAACATTTAGATTATATATGCACAATTTTCATAACGTAGAAATGTCTTATTGACACATATATATATAAATATATATATATATAAATATATATATAACTCACAGTAGATACGTATGTCAGCCTATGTGCTGAATCGTTGAGTTCATTATAAAGATGTAGGTGTCATTTTCACAATATCAATGGAAAATATATGCTAACTGCTATATAATGATTAAATAATTATAGATCATGCATCCCTCCCATGACTTTGTACAAGCAGCTACTTCTTTAAAGTGAAAACTTGCATACAGTGACCTATTATTATGAATTTAAAAAAAAAAAATATTTATGCAATGTTTAGCCTTAAAAAACTGAACATCTAACATGACATTCAGAACGGTATATAGACTGTAGGGCAACAAATGTAAAGACCAGGGATAGCCCAAGACCGACTCTCTTTTGAGCCCCTGAGAGGCAAAGTGGGCCAACCCACAAATTCACAATTTCGATAAAAAACATGTTAACAGTTTAAGCATTATATTTATTTAAAAAAAGAACTGTACACTTCCTTCAAGGAAGGTACCGTTTTATTCCTGAAAATGCCAGTGATATTAGACGATGCACCGACCATAAAAATGTACAGTGTAACCTATGCCTCTCAGTTTTGACCAAATAATATTATCCTGGCCACTTTGCCTCTCATCGGCTCCTTAATGACTCGAGGTTAACGTTTATCGAGATGAATGTGAAAGTCGGATGGAAGCAATGTCATCAGTCGATGACCGATGCTGAAGTCCGGGGTAGCCCCCGCTGGGAGTCTGATGAAAAATCGCTGAAGGACAGATGTCGCGAAGAGAAAGAATTCCATCTTGGCCAACTGCTCACCGAGGCAGCTCCTCCGACCTGTGCAAATCGAAATATTAAACAAACCATTGCATTATTAATTACTGAGTCAAAAGCATACCTACAAACCCGGGTGAAGAAGAGTGCTTGTAGTTCCCATCTAATATCTACTTTATTATAACCTAACTGGAAAAAAAATATCATGATTGATGCTGAAATACCGAATTTTACACCCATCAGCCCACGGGAGCGGCTGGGAGAGAAGAGAGAGAGAGAGCGCGCGCCCGGAAGGAGGGGTGTCCCAAAGTTCTCTGTTAAAGCCGCCGGCAAAGAGTGTTTATTTATTGACACATACCTGGAACATTTAGCAAGCAGGGAGATGTGACTTTCTCCCTGTAGCAAGTGATCTTTTATTTGGTCTTTGTCTCCTATTAATTTTAAAGCAGACTCTTTGGTGTAAACATAGGTGCAGCACTTACTTATTTCATAGAGCAGCGATATTGTGATGGTTTATGGAAACAAATGACATTCTTGACTGTCTATAGGATTATTTCAATTACTAAGGTTAATCCCAATCTAGCGAATTCACGGAACTACATTGTAACGAACTTTAACGGTTTAAACCATACCTAGGCTAAACGCAATATAAGCGTCATTCTTGACAAAAGTTTGTCCATCATCACTCAGGAAACGATTTGGGTCGAACTTGCTCGGTTCTGGGAACATTTCCGGGTCGTGATGGATCCCAAGAATATTAGCCAAGATCGTAGAACCCTTTGGAATCACGTAGTCCCGCACATGTAAGGTTTCATCGGTAACATGAGGTATGGCAAACGGTGCAACAGGTCTGTATCTAAGGACCTCTGCCAGTGTCGCTTCTGTGTATGGCATGTTCTTTCTGTCGTCGTAGACAGGCGCCCTCTCTGACCCGATCGTTGTAACAATTTCCTTAATTACCTGAATTGTAATGAGAAAGGAGGACAAGAAATTAAAATTTAAGGAAGGAAAAATTATTATCGGGTAGCTGAGATCAGGACAGTAAGCTTTCACTCAGCTTTAAATAAATTATCAAAGGACCATATGACCTGAAAAGTATGCTTCTTTGAGATTATCCTGTCTCTGAAAATCGAGCTGTCGTAGGCTACATGACATGACATAGTCAATTCTTTGGCTAAAATGAAATATTTCTTTTGCACTTACTTGTTCTTGGATTTCCGGGTGTGCAGCCATAAAGAGAAAGAACCATGCCAGCGCCGATGCTGTTGTCTCAGTTCCCGCAATGAGAAGGTCCCAAACAGACATCCAGATGTCTTCTTTCCGAATGTAACATTCCTGCTCACCATTCTCCTGGAGGCGTCGGCATTCTGCTAGGAATGAGTCGACGATGTCCCTGATGTCGTCGCCTTCGAATGTTCTGTCGTGCTCGTCCACCTGTTGGACGATAAAGTCTTTGAGACTCCGAAGACGTATCTGTGCGTTCTTGGAGAGAGGAGAGAGGAACATGACCGGGAAGCGTTGAGCAACGATCCGCAGCACAGGCGCAATATTACCAGCTGACATTATTTTCTTGATGTTCTCCACCTGTATGATATAATCGGGGTCGCTGGAAAGAACGGACAAAAAAATAAACCTTTGCTTTCAATAGAAGTCACAAATCATGTTCGCATGAGCCAGAGGCCCACTTGCATCACGCCAAACATCCTGATGTATGTTGGAACGTCCACTATAATCACGATTGTAGTAAAAAAAAAATATTTAAAAAAAAATCTCGATGTAAATCGCCCAATGCACTGTATATCCAGCAAACAATGGGTTGGGGTAGGGAAGGGGGGGGGGGCTAACGTCACTTCATCGTATGCTGGATAAACCACTCTTATGTATAGGCTTATGTACAATCCTTTTTTAAGGAGTTGGTCTAGCGGTACGTTCACTTGGTTAGCTCTTTGTCTATGTCTACAAGATTGCTCAGGCGGACTCCGATTCGAACCTGAGTGACATTTGTCGGATGGTGCGTTAAAGGTCGGTCCCCAGACGTAAATATTCATATCTGATTGATACACGCCTGTAAAGACCCAATGACACAAACACCTTTAAAAAAAAGAGCTTTGGTTACCTGTATTCAAATCTCTTCCCAAACGTGATTGAGCAAATAACATTTGAGATCGCTTTGTTCAGAAGACCACCAGGGTTCACGCCCTCTACGGTCTGACTCTCCCATAATTCATCTGTGAACATCCTGGCCTCTTCGGTAATCTTCGACGCTATGCTTCGTTTTCCCATGCCGAAACTCCGCAAGGCAGAGAGACTAAACCTTCGAAGCGGCTGCCACGATTCCCCAAATACTATTCCTCCTGTGGGTCGAAGAATATGTGGTTGGTGTTTTTACTCTTATGTTAAACTTGGTTGTACGACACTTGCTCGTTCGCGATAATTTCATTCACAAATCACTTCCTAGCTTCAGCCCAGAACCCTACAACATACCTAACCCCAAGTCTAGGCGTCACCTAAAACCGTTAGACGAAGAAATTCCGGAGCAATTGTCGCCAAAGTAAAATTATGTCGAAGCCAAGTTGTCGGCTTACTTATGTTTCGTACTCAACATGATTCAGAATATTCCGAGTTCAGACCACAAACTTTGTCACCTTACTTATGTTCCATTTTACTTTCCTCTGAAATCTTTGGAAACAAAATTACAAAATACTGTTTAATATAAATATAGGCATACATGATTCCAACCTCCCTTCTGGTCATGCAGGACCCGTACGTGGTTTCTAAATTTCGATTTGCTTTTCTTTTTTTTTCGGTTGTGGCATCAGTTGCTGTGGTAACGACAGAAAGACTGAATTACAGAAAATCGTTCTCTCTCACCCGTATAGTTGATCATAGCTTTTAATGGTTTCGAACCGGCTCGGCTCGATGAGACGTCACCATGTTTCACGAAGAGCTCCCGAACCAGTTCTGGAGACCCGACGAGAATCTTCGGCTGTCCGTTGATTTCGATACTCACAAGGTCTCCGTACCTGTAAAATGATAAGTTAAAGTCTGTTTGGATTCAAAGGGCGTTAACTCTGTCTTAAAAGATAAATGTGATCGCTCTTCTGGCTCAAAACATAATTCAAACTGGTTTAAATAAAACCCAAATTAATGGCTACTAAGTTTAGACTTTGTTCATCTCCTGAAATAAGAGTGTAATTCAACTCAATTATTTTATTTTGTTGATTGGAATTACATCCATAAAACTTATAGCGGAATGAAATAAAATTCAAAATTGAATAAGTAGAAAAACTATATTGCCTGAAATTGTCAAATTTTGGGGTTTAAACTGTCCGAACACGATGTCTGAGGACAGGGTTTGTTCGTACAAATATGCCAGCGGTTCCCTTTGGTGTTTTATTTACTTTATAAAAGTATGTAGCTCCGTACGCCTAGATGAGTATGATGCCCGATGAACACAACGAGTATTTTTCGATTGCTTAGGCGTAAGAAAAAGATGTTGTATTGCCCTTTGCGACTGACCCAAAAATCTTGAAATCTACAGTCGGCTTTTAAAAAAGTTTATTTTTACCGTTTTTTTTAGAAAAAAAATGTTTAATGAATTCAAAAAAAAAATGTATTAAAGCATTCAAAACTGAGAAATATCAGCCAAAAGGGAAGGAAAACAAAGAAGAAAAAAGAAGAAGAAGATTTCCGACCGACCGACCGACCTATGTTTGGCACCTAAAGGGCAATACAACATCTTTTTTTAAGGCCTATTATCATGCGCTAATCAATAATCAAGTCTGTGACATCATTACAGCAATAATTATTGATCCATACGCTATTAATTCAAAGCAATGTTTGCAATGTTCCATTGTTTCATTGGGCGTTTACTCTTTGTATGATGTCACCCTGACATGATGCCCCACAGACCACATCATTCGCTGACGCAGTCCTACGTCAGGCAAATGACTCCTCGTGTACATGCATCGGGCTTAACTCTCAAGATTGGAACTTATTTCATTGACATTTTGATTTAATTGATCTTACTTTCGTTTTGCGGAGAGGATCATGTCCATTCGACTCTCCGTTGAGAACAAGCAGACGATGAGATTGAGCGGGAATGGGATTTTGAGAGGTCCCGGTGGCAGTTTCTCTCGTTTCCCGAAGGTTTGCCGAACAATGCCGAACACGATGACACTTCCGAACAAGCCGAATAGTAAGGATGTGATGATGCCCATGTCATTCCACCAATCCGTGACGTATCCTTTCAAGCTTTCCATAATGACAAGATCGGACTGAAAATTTCATCGGATAGGTAGTAAAACAGTACTCCAATAAACTGCGAGAGATTGTGTGGCGAATGATGACGACTATCCAAATGGATCATAGTACGTGGTTTACGGCTGAGTGATTATACCTACATTGATGTTCAAAAATGTTTAGAGAAAGGTTTTAGGCTATATCACTTATGAAAACATTTTTTTTATACTATTGCTTTTGAAACCGGTGTTTCAAATTGGATATAAAGACGTCATTCTAAAACCCGAATCCACCTTATATAATGCCGATGGGGGTCCAGGCCAGGGTGTATGATCCCTTCATCTCCTTAATTCCATATTCTTGTGGTGCCCCTTCCTTATAATTCTCAGAATTTCATGATGCAAGAATCAACCCATGCATAATCAATTTTGGGGTTATATGTTATAGAAAATTCCAACTAGAAGAAATAGGTGCAGAAAAAGATGCTGCCCCACCCCTCCTCAAAAACTTCGGATCCCCATGTTGCCCCTCCTGACTAACTAGGATAGGTGTCTCCTAACATATACTACTATAGGTCTAGTACTCAAACCTTTGAACTTGAACTTTCTGCATTACTAAAGGTGTCCCCGTTGAGCTATCGTCCAGTTAATATACGAAGATACTGGCCAAAATAATGGGGGAAGTTATCCACAAAAAATATATTTTCGGCTCAAAATTTATATTTTACACATTACATGACTCAATAAAATTGATATCAACTTAAGGGTAACTTAATTATCCATCATATGATACCAAAGCCATGTGGTTTCAGGTTTTACTTAAAAGTAATCTTTGAAACTCGATTCAAACACACCAACATGTCCTCAATACACTAATACGCATACATTTACATGTATATGCATACATGTACAAATTGTATATGCATACATGTACAGTACTGTTAATACACATAATTATGGGCAAGAATTTCGTTTTTGTTGAAATCAAGTCAATAACTTTGTGTTGCTTTAAATTTTCACTGAAATGAGATATAAAGCCTCTCCTTTGCAAAAGATATTGTCCTTGTACATAGGCAAATTCATGGAAAGTAATACAGCTCTCCGATTTCGATATATGAAAAACATTTGGGGGATAAAATGCAATTTTTAAACTAAAATCTGTGAAGTTAAATACATTCGATTACATTGAAATTGATAGCAAAATGTAGAAAATTTTATGCTCTTTCATAAGACACCAAATTCGTGGTGGTTCAAGGTTTCCTTACAATATTATTGACATAGGTCTACATAGGCCTAATACTATTTGTTCGTCTAAAAATAAATTAGAGCCTCTTTTTTGGACGCCCCCTCCGATTTAGGGGTGAGAAATAAACACATCTGAAATATTGTTATCATGATAAAATCTTTCGAATTAACAAGTTGTGCTTAGTTTGTGAAGTAGTAGCAACCAAATTAATCAAAAACTAAGTACAATAATTGACTTTGAATTACGCCTACTGTCTGTACTGAACATTGCATGATATGCATGCATTTCACTTAGCTTTTACTATTATTACGATCACCATACGTCGAATAAATAATTTTAAAAGCATCATGCAAAAGTCATGAATTTGTGAACGTACCTGGTAAAAATGTTAATGAGATCTCGATCGCCCGCCCGAGAACTTATATTGGACTGAATCTAACAATGTTGCAGCTGCAGTACACGTACACATGAAAATGGTTTAAATTTTAGATTGACTGATATGATATTGTACCGACAATATTACCTGTATTTCCGTTTCACTGCACACACGTCAGACGCATGCTCTTTAGACTCACACTATTTGAACTTGCCAATTGTGTGCACACAGCCATAGACCAGGCTTGTGTGCTATAACATGGAGAGAGCTGGTCTTCAAGTTCAACAAAATTGAGGGAAATTTACTGTGACCCGGCCTTGCCCTCGATCATAAAAGCTGTTGCCGATGCAATTGGTCCGCACCTGAACATGGCCAGAAGACTGGGTGCATGCAGGCATCCAGGAAACGTGTAGTTCTAAGGGCATTACAACAACTAATTCGCAGATAAAAATTATACCCTGACCATGGGGAGGGATCGATATCCTTTGGTTTCTAGTCCCTCACCCCTCCCAATTCTAATTTATTGTGGAAATGCTTCTTTCATTGAAGGAAATATTGGGAGCAATCGCACGTTATTAAACTGGACTACATTTGGCATATTTCAAGCATTAAGGGTACTATGTCCCATTTGCAGTCAACATCAAATTCATCTGTAGAACTTTGCAGGAATTATGAATATGTCACGTATGTCCTATCTGTGAAATTTATACGTTAGCAGTGTCCTAGTATTCAAATTATGCAAGGAAACCCGTTTACTTTCACTAGACTTCACTGTCAGACACTATATTGAGTGACTAGCTGACTGACTTCTTCTTTGGTAATAACATACATAAAATGAGCTGTAAAGGGTACATGAGCATTTGTCTGCATCAATAACCCACTTCTTGTAATGGCCAAAACTGATTGAATCTTTGCGCGCAGCACAAAACGTACGACCATTTGGTACAAGGGCCTGAAAATCAGACTATTTACTAAAAGGATTGCAATCCAGAAAGTCGATTCGACAACTAGCGGTCGTTATTTTCCCACAAAAAGACATTTTCAAGCCCTTTCGTTCTCCACCCGGTAGTTAAATTAATGGTTGGCATACCTGGTTAGCTTCCCCTGGTATTATTATCATTATTATTATCATTATAATTATCATCATTATTATTATTATTATTATAATCGTCATCATATTTATTACTTCAGTGACTCTTCATAATGTTAGATCTTTTTTTAGCCAAGACATTACCCCTTGATGAATTTGTATGTAGTGGCTCAGACTCAGAGGTTGGCGTTGCATATGCTCTTGTGTAAATCAATGTAGTCTTATGATATATTAAAATCGAAAGTTTGCTTTGACTTCTCTCACTCATAGTCATAGCAACCACATCAATAATGGCTGCAGGGCTGGGGGTGTTTCATAAAGAGCTGTTGGAATTTAGGGAAGAAGAAAAGAATATTGCAGGGAGGGCAGGCACATTGGCCTTACATTTACAGACTGTGGGAACAAGTGAAGTTTTCATGAACTTTTAACACTAGGCTATTGTGGCTATTGTAGCCTCGTTTAAATGATTTTTTGTTAATTTTTTTTGTTTGTAAATAGATTGTTTCTGTTTTTCTGTCGCTCCAATTTGGGGTATTCTGAGGGGGCTAGGAACAGTGTGCGTATATGTGTGGAAGTATGGTAGGATGGTGTGTGTGTCACATGGTGGGGAGGGAGGGGGGTTAGTAGTGTGTTTGGTTGGATGGGGTCATTTGTTTAATGTTACAATTGATTTCATTTTTGTTTTCATCAATCGTACAATCTATGTTATGAAAATGTTTTGAAATCATGTTAAGAAAAAACAATTGTATTTTATTTCTAAGATTGATTTGTATTGTTTGGAATCAATAAAAAAAACTATTGAAAAAAATATTTAAAAAATAAATAATAAAAATAAAAAATAAAAAAGCTGTTCCTAAAGTTACGCATTACTTTACGAATGACTTAAATATGAAAAGCCAAATGGGATGCGCAACCATGTTTATAACTGCATCAACTAAGGTTGAACTGTGCAGATGTAGATTTAATAACATTCTTATTATAACAAACATTTTTAATGCAAAGTGTATTTTTTGCCATAATTTAATTGAAGTTATTGGAAATATAGTCACATTTTGTTAAAACATCAGGAAAAAATTTTGGGCATCCTATCTGGCACTTCATATTTAACTCGTTCGTCAAGTCATGCGTAACTTTACGTACAGCTTATGAAACACCCCCCTGGATATTGCACAGATTATCAAGACTTTGGTTAACGAAAGTGGACAGGTTAGTTCCATTTTAAATGGTTTATAATAAAGTTATGAACTCCGTCAGACACGGTATGAGAAATGTAAAGATTTTTCTCTGGCGTTGGGAGGGGGGTAGTTTGCCTTTAGTAGTTTAGTTGTTGTTATTTATAATTTAGATGGTCCGGGTACTTTTAAAGGGATTTATTCATTAAAGAATAATCTAATAGTAATATGATATTACATAAACTTATTATTGTCATTATTTTTTTAAAAACAAAAATAGTGACTTGCTAAGTTTTAGTAGCCTCCCCCTCCCACAGGCGTAGCCAGGAGATACAAGGGGCCACATTCCTCCCTGTTCGTAAAAATTAAGTTATCCACGGAACTTAGGGAATAAGAAAATGGAATGATTTAAACGAGGACATAAGATCAAGTTCAACTTTGTCAAGATTTAAATTTATGTGCAAAAGGAACCTATTTATTAATTTGTAAAACTGTGTTTATTATAAGTTTTCATCACATGTTTCGCATTCTTCATGTGCTTCCTCTTTTTCTTTCCCTTTTTCTGTGTATTATTCTTCTCTCTTCTCCCCCCTCTCTCTCTCTCTCTCTTTATAATATAATTTAAAGTGCATTTGCATTGTGTGTGAGTATGGCTGAGTGTGTTTGCAAGATATTTGAAAATGTTTTGTAATATAATAAATATACATATAAAAAATATATGTTTTTTTTTAATTCAATAATTGTGTGTTAATGGGCCCCGTTTACAAGCTTTGCTTCTCGGGGGTCCATAACCTGTCATTATATTGTACTTGTACCAGTACCAGTGTGATTGTTAATTGTTTTTAATGATTGGTTGAATAAATTGAAATTGAATTGAATTAAACCCTACACCCTGTCCCTACTCTACGGCTATACGCTAGTGCCATTCCCCCACAATCGATTTTTCATCATGATATTACATTTGCCCAGATTTTGATTTTCTTTTTAGTTTGATCTGCATGGACGAACCATCGTGTACAAAGCAGAGGGCAGGGTACACAAGTTTAAATGGGTCTACGATGGAACCGCTTGGGACGTTGCCATCGGCACCAGCGCGAAAGATAGACACTACAAAACCCGTCAGGGGGCAATCGAGAATGCTGTTGCGAAGCTTTTACCGATGTTGCAGGCTAAGGGATTGCTTCCTCGGCATAGTTTGAAGTACATCAATTAGATTTTATAATGCCTGTTGAATATTAGGCGTCATTTGATAACGTTGGACTGAGTCAATTACGACTGGCGCAAATTTTTGACGCACCATGTGAGAGAGTGACGTTGTACAGTGACAATATATTAACAGTGCTATAAGTTATCGGGGCACGGGTTCATTGCCTTCATGTTTCATTAACGTTGGTAATTACATATTATATACTCACTAAAATATATCGTGTGTAACGGGCATACATCTGTGGCGTTTCCAGCATGAGATGGATCCGACTTCCGCCCCGCCTTCTTTGAAGGCCCTAAAAATGTAAAGGTCTAAAAAAATACAGATAAACTCGGGGGGGGGGGTGTTGGATTTCGTAGCCCTGTTTATCGATTTATTGGGTACGTCACTGTATTGCACTGGATAATGAATATACATGTATAGTTTTCACTATTATTCATAGAAGAGACAATAGGGACTTTTAGATTTGCACGACGAGAACGTGGACTGCTACGTTTACATCCTTTTAAGGCAATGTGCCGTCCTTTTAAGGCACTGCCGGGCACTGCCACACAATAGGTACTTCTAGATTTAGACGACGAGAGCGTGGACTGCCGCGTGTGAATTGTGTTAAGGCACTGGGCCGTGCCCGGCAGTGCCTTAAAAGGACATCACAGTGCCTTATAAGGACGTCACACGTTGCAGTCCACTATGTCGACGTGCAAATCTAAAAGTCCCTAATGTCATACGTGGTAGTCCACGTTCTCGTCGTGCAAATCTAAAAGTCCCTAATAAGAATGGATCTCAAACCTCTCTATAGTTTGATTAAAAATTTAAAAAAATGGAATCTCATTTTTAATCAGCTTGTGAAGTTGGTCATCGTAATAGCATGTTTAGGAAGCCTTTCTTGTAACCCATATGTAAATTTATTATGCTGCGATGACAATTCATACTTTACTTTAAAAACTTTGAAATGTGAAAAAGCTCAGATTTTCTCATCTTCCTGGATTTTCATTATGTTACGTTTCTTCAGGAAGATGTGATCTCATCTTCCTGGTTTCTTGTTTGCAACAGAATTTGTGCTGTTATGGCATTACTACACGTGTGAGGGAGTGGGGGGGGGGAGTATATTCCGAGATCAGTGACTCGACTGCATTGTTATTGCAGTCCCTTGAAAAAATACACTTTATTTTTGGTTACATGTCAGACTTTGAGACTTACATAATTCATTTAGGCTTCTGTTTTCTTCAAGTGGTGCTTATATTCTTCATTTTGTTTATATATGCCATGTTTAAATTTGCTAGATGCATTTGTATTATATTTGTTGTACAGTCCATTGATCCGATGTACCTAAAGAAGAAAACTTTACACGTGTATAAACTTTTGTCAGCATTACATACATACCATGTATATCAGTATATTGGATTAAAATCGAAGTCAAAAATAATCATGAAACACGAAGCTTTATTTGCTTAAAAGTTTTGTACCATTATGTATACAATAAAGATACAGATTTTTGTTTGAATATCTGTATTATAAAACCGAATTTTTTTATCGTTGATTCACACTAGCAACATGATCAAAGTAAATCAGGTATCATGTTGACAGAGGTTTATGATATTGCCCCTTGACCCCACGCCAATTTACACTACGCTCTACCTGATCGTAAATACTTTAGCCTCCCCCCACACACTTTGAAAAACGTTCAGCGGGGCCTGCATGTAAAAGTGGGGTGATGCGGATTTTTTTGTCTGCCAGCCTCCCCCAAACTTTTTTGCTCATTACGCCACTGATGATCAAGGTAAATCGGGTATCATGTTAACAGAAATCTATGATAGTGTAAGGGGTTAGGAAATTACCCTGTGACCTGTAGAGGGCGGAGTGCTGAGACAAGCCGGCACTCTTTGCTTGGCCCTCTCACAGGTGAGTTGACCAAACTTGAACCACTGTTATGTTTAGTAAATATTAATGTTGTTATGCTAAATATGTGTAATGTACATATGTGTATTGTGTTAGAACGATTTGAGTGATTATTTTGATGTATCATATGGGTTGATATGATTATATAGAAAGCGAGGATTTAATGTTAAGATGTGTGATGCTTAGCGTTATGATTTGTTATATGCATTTACATTGTAGTACATGGTGATGTACACTAATAAGTTGAACGCGCGGTACCAAAATTGGGTGTATAGTGCGTGCGCGCTAATGTTGTGCCTGGTCCCAGGGCCAGGGCCAGGACCAGGACCAGGGCTACGCTCTTATTGTGATGAGTAGAGGTCTTGGTTTAGGGATGAGGTCAGTGAGAACGGTAGGGAGCATAGAAAAGAAGTGCTTATAATAGAAGTTGAATGTTTAAAAGTATTGCATGTTGTTTGTATTTTGGTTTGCTAAGGGGATATTAATTATGGCACTTCAAACGGTGATGATCGAACTTTGTCTGACTATGTAGCCATATCCATTCGAGGGTTTTTAGCGCCCTCTATCATTGTAAACCTTATTTCTCATTTTGCAGATTGCTATAAAAGAATATTGTTACATGTTAAATTGAGATGGAATAATAGTAAGAGCAATGTTTAGGGTTAGACCAGGAGATTGTTGGAGTTTGTTTGGAAGTAAGAAAAGTATGGAAGATAAATATTTGAATTGGATTGGTTGATGAAAGTTGTATTTGATGCAGATCGATATAAGGAGATTTATAGTTTCCAGGATTTATCAATGTTTCAGGTCTTGGGATATTCTGATATTTAAAGGCAGAGATATTTTGTCTTTGTTCCATTATTATAATATTGTTAGTTTCATTATTCATTCTATAATATGTGCTTACTGTGAAAAGGGGGAACCAGGATAGCCCTATTTAAGTTTATGTTAATAGGATGTTTGCATTGTCTTGATACTACAATGCACAAGTTAAGGTATCATTTATTGAACAAGAATTAAGTAGTGATATTGAGGTCACATGATAAGGTTATTAAACCTAGCTTGGTGTGTTAGTGTATCCAAATATGTGAATGTGTTGCTTTATATGAGTTTTATATTGACTGTTACTTATTTGTTTAAGTATTTGGGTCAGGTATTTACCTTTGTTAATGTTGAGTGTTTCAGCTACATTGTACTGTGGCAATTGGTTTTTAAAGGGCAAATTTACTCGTTTTATATTTGATAACATGACATGTTTTGGGGAATGCATGATCTCCATGATTATCGGCATTATTATGTGATATGTAATGTGTCAGTTACTGGTTACTACTAATAAAGACTCTTTGCTTGGCCCTCTCACAGGATCTGTCTGTCATTGATTTCGAGTTCTCGACCACGTCACAATAGGTAGCTTATAATCCACTTCTCGGCTGCTAAAAACCATTGCGATCCTTTACGGAAATACGCAAAAAATGGGTAATAGAAGAGCAATGAAAAATTGCAATTGTTTAATTCTTCAATTTAATTTCAGTTAGGCACAAGATGGTGACATCAACAATTGAAAAACTTGAGGGGGCACGAGCGGTTCTACAGGATTATTTTGTTTTATTTGTTTGTTAGTTGTTGTTTTTTTTTTTGCTTTTTTGCGGGGGTCCGGGGGCTGTTTGCTTTTTGGGGTGGGATTAGGGGCTTCTTGCATTCATTGTATACATGTGCCTGGCGAAAAACGCTTTGAGGGCTTCAAGAAATTTGGGGGACGTTGAGGGACGGCAGACATGGGCAAGGTGATTTGATTTAGGGAATTCATTTTGTCTCGATCCATGCAGAGTCATAAAACGAGTAAAATCATTACCACCTGGTTAAAAGGAGGGGTGAGTGTTAGGAAAAAAGAGACATACAATTTTGGAGCAATATATTTTCTTTTCTACATAATAAAAGAGATTTTCAACCTTCAATATATATATATATATGGATACTTTTACACAGGAGCTACCTTGATGGGACTTGGGGGTAATTGAGACAAAGGCTTGGACTGAGGAAGGGGGTGTAGGGCGCAGGGAAGTTGAAATGCCATGAAAATAATGTAGGATAGGGAGACATAATCACTGCGTACAAAGATACTACTACATTGATATAATACCGACATTATTTGCGAAGTTTTTTTTTTCTCCATATTTAATAGATCAGATATCTTCAAAGATTTAATTCCGTTGCGGCTTTATTCAGTTAAATCGTGCTACAATATTCGTTTTCTAAATGAAATCATTTCAATTTTACGGACTGGATGAGTATTTTGTCCTTCCAATTGGTATCAATGGGATTACTTCCCTTTTCAACTACACATCTGTGTGCACATGTTTTTTATTTCAAATATTCATATAACTATTGTATTTTGACTGTTGAGGAGAAAATGGCTATAAAAAAAAGAAATACATGTATAAGGGATGCTGTTCCTTGTACATGGAAGGCTCAAATATCACAAGAACATCAACAATGCAACTACTCGATCTACGACATTGCTCTGACATTTTTGTACATGTAAAACCTATAGCTACTGCCTACTGAAGTCATTGAATATTGTATTCTGCGTATTCTGCTGTTTTTGCTGAATCTTTTGTACAAACATTTTGGAAATCCATGAGAAATTGAACATTTAGATTATATATGCACAATTTTCATAACGTGGAAATGTTTAATTGACACATATATATATAAATATATATATAACTCACAGTAGATACGTATGTCAGCCTATGTGCTGAATCGTTGAGTTCATTATAAAGATGTAGGTGTAATATTTACAATATCTGATATCCATTATTTCAATGGAAAATATATGCTAACTGCTATCTAATGATTAAATAATTATAGATCATGCATCCCTCCCATGACTATGTACAAGCAGCTACTTCTTTAAAGTGACATTCAGAACGGTATATAGACTGTAGGGAAATATATGTAAAGACCAGGGATAGCCCAAGACCGACTCTCTTTTGAGCCCCCGAGATGCAAAGTGGGCCAACCCACAAATTCACAATTTCGATAAAAAACACGTTAACAGTTTATTATTAAGCATTATATTTTATTTAAAAAAAGAACTGTACACTTCCTTCAAGGAAGGTACCGTTTTATTCCTGAAAATGCCAGTGATATTAGACGATGCACCGACCCTAAAAATGTACAGTATAACCTATGCCTCTCAGTTTTGACCAAATAATATTATCCTGGCCACTTTGCCTCTCATCGGCTCCTTAATGACTCGAGGTTAACGTTTATCGAGATGAATGTGAAAGTCGGATGGAAGCAATGTCATCAGTCGATGACCGATGCTGAAGTCCGGGGTAGCCCCCGCTGGGAGTCTGATGACAAATCGCTGAAGGACAGATGTCGCGAAGAGAAAGAATTCCATCTTGGCCAACTGCTCACCGAGGCAACTTCTCCGACCTGTGCAAAGCGAAATATTAAACAAATCATTACATTATTAATCACTGGAAAAAAAGAAAAGAAAAAACATATCAAGACAACTGCTCGAGTCAACGCCATACCTAGACATAGATGGAAAATTAGTGCTTGCAGTTCCTAACTGAGTCCGGAGGGGAGGGAGGGGGTGGGCTCCCAAAGTTCCCCGTAAAAGCCGCTGACAAAGGGTGTTTATATATCGAAACATACATGGAACATTCAGTATTAATTATAAAGCAGACCCTTCGGTGTAATCATAGGTGCAGCACTTATTTCACGGAGCAGCGATTTTTGGAGGCTTTATGAAAGCAAATGATATTCTTGACTGTCTTAGAATTATTTCAATTGCTAAGCTTAATCCCAATCTAACGATTTCATGGAACAACGTTGTAATGAACTTTGAACGGTTTAAACCATACCTAGGCTAAAAGCAATATAAGCGTCATTCTTGACAAAAGTTTGTCCATCATCACTCAGGAAACGGTTTGGGTTGAATTTGCTCGGTTCCGGGAACAGTTCTGGGTCATGATGGATCCCAAGAATATTAGCCAAGATCGTGGAACCCTTTGGAATCACGTAGTCCCGAACATGTAAGGTTTCATCGGTAATATGATGTATGCCAAATGGTGCAACAGGTCTGTATCTAAGGATCTCTGTCAAGGTCGCTTCGGTGTACGGCATGTTCTTTCTGTCATCATAGACAGGCGCCCTCTCTGACCCGATCGTTCTATCAATTTCCTTGATTACCTGAATTGTAATGAGAAAGGAGGACAGTAAATTAACATTTCACGAAGGAAAATTAGTACCGGGTAGCTGACTAAGCTGAGGGCCGGACAGTAAGCTTTCACTCAGCTTCAATTAAATCATCAAAGGACCATATGGCCTCAAAAAAATATGCTTCTTTGACATTATCCTAGCTCTGAAAATCTAGTTGTCACAGGCTACACTCAGTTCTTTGGCTAAATATTGATTTTTGTGCTTACTTGTTCTTGGATGTCCGGGTGTGCAGCCATAAAGAGAAAGAACCATGCCAGCGCCGACGCTGTTGTCTCGGTTCCCGCAATGAGAAGGTCCCAAACAGACATCCAGATGTCTTCTTTCCGAATGTAACATTCCTGCTCACCGTTCTCCTGGAGGCGTCGGCATTCTGCTAGGAATGAGTCGACGATGTCCCTGATATCATCGCCTGCGAACGTTTTGTCGTGCTCGTCCACCTGTTGGACGATAAAGTCTTTGAGACTCTGAAGATGGATCAGTCCTTTCTTGGAGAGTGGAGAGGCGAACATGACCGGGAAGCGTTGAGCAACGATCCGCAGCACAGGCGGAATATTACCAGCTGCCATTGTTTTCTTGATGTTTTCCACTTGTATGATATAGTCGGGGTCACTGGAAAGGAAAAAAAAGAACCTGTGCTATCAACAGAAGTCACCAATCATGTTCGCATTATGCCCACTCGCATCACGCCAAACATCCCGCAGTTACGTTGGAACGTCCACCGTAATCACGATTTTAGTAAAATCACTATGTAAATGGCCTAATGAATCCAACAATAGATAAACACGGGGATTCCGAGTGCTAACGCCACTTAATCGTATGCTGGATACGCCTATGGCGCGCCGTGTGACCAATAATTCAGATAAACACTGTTTATCGTCGAAAAACACTGTTTATCAAGCGATAAACACTGTTTATCTAGAGGAACTATGTTTATCGACTGATAAATACAGTTTATCTCGATAAACAATGTTTATCACCGAAAAACAGTGTTTATCGGCGATAAACAGTGTTTATCTGAATTATTGGTCACACGGCGCGCCATAGGCGTATCCAGCATACGAATTTACCACAATAAATCATATGTATCTACCTATTATTGCTTAGTCCTCCAGACAAAGCAGTCATCGAAAATAAAAAGTCACAGTTGTGCATACCCCACCCCGATATACCCTTCAGTCACGCGCACTCTACGTCCGCATACAAACTTCCTCTCTCTTTTCGCAGTCATTCGTTAAGGAGTACAGATAAGTCTCTAGCGCTAAATTTGGAGTTTTTGCTCCTCGCAGCGTTTTGGAGTGCTTTCTTTCTGTCATTTCCAGTTCCAATTTGTTTTTATACATTTTGGTTCGGTTTTTAACCCTAAGTCACTTTATTTTGGCAGTAATTAGTGTTCACTTTTGCCGACCGAACTTCCCTTTTGAGTTCAGTCCCGGACACAGTAATTTGTGTACCGGGGCTTTTCACTTAGTGTTTTTGTTAAGGGATTTCTTTGTGCATACCTCTAGTGTAGTTTACGGTGCGGCTCTATGGTTGAGCGCGCTGTGTGTTAATTTCTTTTGTTGACGCTAAGATAAGCGTTTTTCCTTTCTTAGCCCTTTGACGCTTAGATAAGCGTTCTTCGTTCGTAGCTCTTTTGTTTAGCTACGCTAGGACTGTTTGTTTTAGCTTTGTTTAAGAGTTTAATTAAACTGTTTTGAAGCGACGCTGTTTGTTGCGTGTTTTAGTCGACGCTTGTTTAGTTCGTCGATTGTTTGGTTTTAGTAACTGTTGCTTTTCTTTGTTGTTGTTATCGCTTTCCTTGGAAAGTTTGTTTTGTCTTATCCACAGGTTTCTAATGGACAAGGAGTCTGGATTTGGAGTGGATTCACTCCCCCAGTTTCGGTTGTCGGTACCGCCTCACTAGCGAGTGAGTTTGGTGCGGCAGGTAGGGGTAAGGGCACCCGAGTACAGGCTCGGGGCAGGTTACTCCACGCACTGGGTATTTTTGCCGAGTGTGTCGGGAGTTTTGCCCTGTAGTAAGTTACCGACGGATACCGCGTCCGGGCCAGCCAGCGGGCTGTGCTCCGGCGCCTGTATGTCGAGGTCTATAAATTCAGCTCAGCTAGAATATAGAGACTCCTACTGGTGGCTTTCCCCCTCGTGGGTCTGTCCGTCCGGTAGAGGCCCCGGGCTTCACGGCCCGGGGCTCTGTTGCAGGCAACAGCCGTGCAAAGCACGAGCCATGCATTCAAGCATGAAGGAGACCCGGTTTACGCACCCGATTCATTTCGGCAGTATTCCTGCGTCCACATTTGGGGTGCCTGATAATAATCACGCCAGTGGAACGCCAAGGTCTCGAGCTCGCTGAGGCTTCTCACGAAGCACTGAAGCGAACAGGCCCCGGTCACTCCTCGCTTTGAAGCGAGCAGGCCCTGGTCACACCTCGCTGGTGTTTCTCACGAAACTTTGCAGCGAGCAGGCCTCGGTCTCACTCTCCGTAGTGGTTTCGCTGTAGCTTCTCAGGAGCATTTCAGCGTGAGAGCCCCGGTCACACTGACCGTGCAGATCTCGCTCACGTTTCTTTAGAATCAGTGAGGCGAGACGGCCTGAGTTTATCTGGCATTGGTGCTAAGCGGAAGAGAGCTAGCAGGGCCAAGAAGCCTCCTTCCTCCCCGTTGCGACGGGGAAGAAACGGAAGAGTGTGAGCGTCCTTGCCTCGGCTGGATCGCAAACAAAGAAGACAAAGAAGACAAAGGAATCGACGCCTGTGTCTTCCTTTTCGAGTTCTGCGCAGGCAGAGCTCAGAGTTCTCATGGAACAAATGTTCAATCAGCTGAGCTCCTCAGCTGTGTCGACGGGTGCACATACTTTGGCGTCAATTTCGTCACCTGGTATGTCAGCGGGTTCGGTACATACCGTCCCCCGTGCCCCGGCTAGTGTGGTCGCGGAGCCCGCCTCTTTGTCTTCTGATTCGGATTCTTGTTCTGAATTTTCGGCTGCCGCTGTTTTGGCGTCAGAATCGTTACCTCGTATTGTCGTCTCTCGACAGGATTTTGTCTCCCCGGCGCCTGCTGCTCTCGGCGCTCCGCCGGGCGAGGAGTCGTTGGCCTCGGTGGGGGTTTTACCTCAGCCGTATGATTCGGTCACTATGGATCGTCAGTGTGACTGGGATTCTGTCTCCATTGTCTCGGAGGATTCGCAGCTGGACTCAGCACCGGGACAATTTTCGAGTTTGGGCTCCGATGCGAGGGCTTTGTTAGAAAAGTATCTGCCTGATACTTTTTCTCGTCCCAGCACTGGGGCTGGTGTTCCGTCTTCGCTGTTTAAACAGCGTTCATCTCAGGATTCTATTCCCTGCCTGAGGAATTCAAGACTGAATTTGATAGGATTGCAGTTGACCCTATCGGGGTTTCTCGGGATGTGAGATCTCAAAGCTCTGCTTTTTCCTTCATTGCGGAGGTTACTCGCAACTTTTTGTTGCGAAGAAACTTTCACCTGATCTTGTTAATGTTGCGCTTCATTTGGGAGTTAATCTCAAGAAGAAGTCGTACAAGGATCGAGATAAGCCCCTGGAGGCTATTTCATCTTTGACGGGATTTCCTTCGGCTCTCTGCCTATATGGGTTCTCTGGTCAGTCTCTTGGCAAGAGCTGACGAATTGGGAATTTCGGCGGATGGTTTGTTAGTACTTCAGAATATCCTTTTGTTACTGTCGGGCCTCTTGTGGTCGTCAATTTCTTGCACTTCTATCGCGGTGACCTCTCAGCGCCGTCAGCTGGCGCTGTCGGAGCTGGGGTGTTGGAGCGGGATATTCCTTCTTTGTGTGAAGGCATTCCTTCGTCGGAACAGTTCCTTTGTGGTGGTCAGTTCACAGCTATGCTGCAGAAGGAGATTGATAGGCGTAAACAGGCCGCTGATTTGGCGCGGCATTTCCGCTCGTAACCTTTAACCAGGGGTCGTTCAAGACCTCCGTCTAGGTCGACTGGCGTGGGTTCACGTCATTTTACTCCTTCTCAGGCTCCTCTTCGGCCTCCCTTTGCCCCCCAGGCCCGTTCGGGCCGTGGCAGGGGTTCGTCTAGAGGTTGGAGTGGTCCGAAGTCTTCGGCCAAGTCCTTCCCTCCATCCAAGCGGCACTTTTGAAGGTTCGCCCGAGCGCTTGTAGACCGGGTCGGCGGACGACTCGGGAGTTCCTTCCCTCTTGGGAAGCTATCACCGAAGACACTTTCGTGCTCTCAGTCGTGCGAGAGGGCTTCTACATAGAGCTGGTAGAGCCCCTTCCGAACGGCGCCATTCGAGTTCGTCCGCCTCCGTTGTCCGCCCCTTTCCAGCAACACATCTCGAATGAGATTCTCATGTTGCTGGAGAAGGACCTTAGAGAGAGTCTCGGACCACCCTGGTCTGAGTCTCTCTCCGGTTTTTGTCATCCCCAAGCGCTCGGGAAGTTGAGGATGATCCTCAACATGAAAAGGATCAACCTGCACATAGCTCCCATGCATTTTCGCATGGAACATCTGGCTACTATCCTCCCTTCATTAGGTCCGGAGGATTTAGCGGTTTCCTTGGACCTCAAGGATGCCTACTTCCATATTCCCATCCATCCACTTTCAAGGGATCTTCTGGGGTTTGCCTTTCGAGGAGAGACCTACAGATTCAAGGCCATCCCTTTCGGCCTGAGGCCGGCACCTCGGGTTTTTACCCGAGTGGTTTCGCCCTCACGGCCTTTCTTCAAAGCAAGGGCTCAGGCTGTTTGCTTATTTGGACGATTGACTCCTGGTGGCAAGTTCAGAGTCTCGCCTTCGGGAGCAGTTGAGTCTTCTACTGCAGGTCACACAGGGACTAGGGTTCCTGGTGAACTGGGACAAATCGAGTTGGTTCCCGCCCGCAGGTTGGTTTGCCTGGGTGCGGAGTTGGATTTGCCGGCTCAGTTGGCCCGTCCCAGTGGGGACAGAGTTCGGTCCAGCAGTGGCTCCAGTGGCTGGGTTTTTTGGCCAGCCTGGTCGATGTTTTTCAGGATGCTCGGCTTCTCATGAGCCCCTTTCAAAGGCATCTTCTGAGGTTCTACAGACCTAGTGTAGATTCCCTTTCAGTCAGGATTCCTTTACCAAAGGAGATCAAGCTTCTGTTGGCTCCTTGGTTGGACGGCGCTTTCTTGACTCGGGGCAAGCCCTTTCGCGTGCCCCTGCCTTCGATCTCTCTGTCGACGGACGCCTCCCACCTGGGGTGGGGGGGTCACTGTTTGGGCAACATGGACTTGGGATTTTCCCGTCCTTCCGCACATCAATGTTTTGGAAATGATGGCGGCATTCGCTTCGCTTCACCATTTCAGACAGTTGTTGTTTGGTCGCACGGTTCTACTGCTCACGGACAATACAACTGTGGCCTCCTACATAAATTGGCAGGGCGGCACGAGGTCGTCCAGCCTGGACGACTTAGCTGCTCGTCTGTGGCGGTGGTGTCGATCGGTGGAGATCACGTAGCATCCTTTATTCCTGGCCAGGACAATCTGGTAGCAGATTTCCTGTCCAGAGGGAGGTGCCTCCCTTCGAGTGGGCCCTCCATTGGCAAGTGTTCGACCTTCTCCTCTCGGTCTGGTCTCCTTTGGAGATCGACCTGTTCGCATCCCGTTCAATCATCGGCTTCCGATGTATTGTTCTCAGTACGAGACCCGGAGGCCTGGGCGCTGGACGCCTTCTCGTTCCATTGGGGGTCTCTCCGGGTTATGCGTTTCCCCATTCGGTTTGATTCCTCAGGTCTTGAGGAAAATCAGATCGGACAGGGCTTGGGTTCTATTGATCGCCCCTCGTTGGCCGAGGAGGTCGTGGTTTCGGACCTCCTGGATTTGTTAGCGGGTCAACCGCTTTGTCTTCCGCTGAAGGAGGACTTGGTGGCTCAGCCTCTCTCAGGGATACTTCATCCGCGGCCAGCGGTCCTCCATTTGACCGCTTGGCCGTTATCGGGGAGGTTGCAAGAGCTGAGGGCCTCTCGGAAAGGGCCTCTCAGTTTTTGACCAGGAGCCGCCGAGTTTCGACGAGATTGTTGTATAACTCTCGGTTAGAGGCCTTCCACCAGTGGTGTGAGGGGCTTGACGTGGTACCCAGGATGGCGTCTATTGGTGTCATAGCCGATTTTCTTATCTCTTTATTTGACAAGGGTAGATCTCTGTCCACGTTGCGTGGGTATCGTTCGACCATCGCTGCTATCCATGCAGGTTTCCCAGATGGCTCGAGTGTGTCTAACTCCCCTCGACTGGCAATTTTGTTGCGGTCCTTCTTTCTGGAGAGACCGCCCCAACAGAAGCTGGCTCCTCCCTGGAGTCTGCCCAAGGTTTTGGAGGCTTTATCTAAGCCTCCTTTTGAACCCTGCCAAGGCTTCTCTGCTCTGCCTCACAATCAAGACTTTGTTTTTAATTGCGATTGCGTCCGGGCAGAGGAGAGGCACGCTTCACGCCCTTTGCGTTTCTCCGGGCCACATTCGCTGGGAGAGGAAGGGTGTGAGACTTATTCCCAAGCCTTCTTTCCTAGCAAAGAATCAAACTGTCTCATCGGGTCCAGTGGAGATTTTCCTTTGTCCTTTGTCCAGTGTCTCCTCAGTTGAGGAAGACAAAGTCTGGTGTCCGGTTAGGGCTCTGAAGTGGTATTTGGACAAGGCTAAAGGTGTTCGGAGGAATGAGCAGTTATTCCTGATTACGAGGGAACCCTTCTCTCCTGCGTCTAAGGAGTCCATCTCTAGATGGATCATTGAGGCGGTTCAGGCCGCAGGTCCTGAGGCTCTCTCGGAAGGTGTGCCTCCTCGGGCGCATGACACCAGGGGTATTAGTACCTCCTGGGCTTTGTTTCATGGTGTCGCCCTTCATGACATTATGAAGGCTGCCTTTTGGTTGTCGCCAAATACCTTTATTTCATGTTATCTCAAAGATATTCTGGCAAGTGAGGAACGTTTCGCTTCTACCTCCTTGCTGGCGGCTTCTTCTTCGTTAGTTCCCCGTTAACCCTTTTGTTTGGGACATGCCTCCCGCTTTCATCTGTGTTGGTCTAAGCAATAATAGGTAGATACATATGATTTATTGTGGTAAATTAGTTAAATCATAACTGATTTTATTATTTACTATATAAATCTATGTATCTACCTATGTCCTCCCTCCGGCCCCTCTCCTTGTTTACAACATGTCCCTGGTCTGTCTCTGGGACTGCGTGAGAGAGGAAGTTTGTATGCGGACGTAGAGTGCGCGTGACTGAAGGGTATATCGGGGTGGGGTATGCACAACTGTGACTTTTTATTTTCGATGACTGCTTTGTCTGGAGGACTAAGCAATAATAGGTAGATACATAGATTTATATAGTAAATAATAAAATCAGTTATGATTTAACTATTAAGTGGCGTTAGCGCCCCCCACTATCTGGAGTACGAGTGCGCGCCAATTGCCCAATAAATCAGACAAACTATGTTTATCGACTGATAAACACAGTTTCTCTCGATCAACAATGTTTATCGCCGATAAACAGTGTTTATCGAGAGAAAGTGTGTTTATCAGTAACACTGTTTTTCGGCGATAAACATTGTTTATCGAGAGAAACTGTGTTTATCAGTCGATAAACATAGTTTGTCTTATTTATTGGGCAAATGGCGCGCACTCGTACTCCAGATCAGAGCCGTATGCACTACTACACACGTTAGCCAGGTGGCTTAGTGAAATTACCGTTACTTGCCTGATAAAAGTACCATTTTTGGTACAGGGCTTTCTTAGGACCTACTAAACGATATTAGTCTAGGAGCCCCCGGCAAAAATTTCAATTTAAGGCTGTGGGGGCGGGGGCGTCATTTTGAAGCCCCCAACTTATTGTATAACATTGATTTGTTTGTTGTACAAACGCCATTTTTGGTACAGGGCTTCATTAGGACCTGCTGAATGATGGTAGGGTAGGAGCCCCCGGCATAACTGTGATTGGAGGCCCCATGGCGTTTGTACAACAAAAACTCAATGGAATATTATTTTGTTTAATTATATGTGGACTACGAGGCGATGCCCCCGCCCAACACCCTTATATGATATTCTTTCCGGGGGCTCCTACCCTAATGTCGTTCAGTAGGTCCTAAGGAAGTCCGGTACCAAAAGTGGCATTTGTACAATAACAAATCAATGTTATGAAATTATTTGGGGGCACCAAAAAGGCGCCCCCGCCCCCGAACCCTTAAATTGAATTTTTTGCCGGGGGCTCCTAGCCTAATATCGTTTAGTAGGTCTTAAATAAGTCCTGTACCAAAAATGGTGCTTTTATCAGGCAAGTAACGGTAATTTCACTAAGCCACCTGACTAACGTGCGGAGTAGTGCATACGGCTCAGATCTGGTGTACGAGTGCGCGCAATTTGCCCCATAAATCAGATAAACACTGTTTTTCGGTGATAAACAGTGTTTATCGAGATAAACTATATGTTTATCAACTGATAAACACAGTTTCTCTCGATAAACACTGTTTTTCGGCGATAAACATAGTTTATTGAGAGAAACTGTGTTTATCAGTCGATAAACATAGTTTCTCTCGATAAACACTGTTTATCGCTTGATAAACAGTGTTTATCGCTCGATAAACAGTGTTTATATGAATTATTGGTCAAACGGCGCGCCATATACGCCACTGGTATTTACAGGCGTATGTACATTCTTTATTTAAAGAGCTTTGGTTACCTGTATTCGAATCTCTTCCCAAACGTGATTGAGCAAATAACATTTGAGATTGCTTTGTTCAGAAGACCACCAGGGTTAACGCCTTCTACGGTCTGACTCTCCCATAATCCATCAGTGAACATCCTGGCCTCTTCGGTAATCTTCGACGCTATGCTTCGTTTTCCCATGCCGAAGCTCCGCAAGGCAGAGAGACTAAACCTTCGAAGCGGTTGCCATGATTCCCCAAATATTATTCCTCCTGTCGGCCGAAGAATATGATGTTGATGTTTTTACTCTTATGTTAAACTTGGTTGTTCGACACTTGCTCGTTCGACAATAATGCTCCGCGATAATAATCCTTCACAAATCACTTTCTAGCTTCAGCCCAGAATCCTACAACATACCTAACCCCAAGTCTAGGCCTCACCTAAAACCGTTAGACGAAGAAATTCCGGAGCAATTGTCGCCGGAGTAAAATTATGTCGAAGCCAAGTTGTCGGCTTACTTATGTTTCGTACTCAACATGATTCAGAATATTCCGACTTAAGACCACAAACTTTGTCACCTTTCGGGGTATTAAGCATTGAAAACGGGAGACTTATGCAGACAGAGCACTTATGTTCCATTTTAATTTCCTCTGAAATCTTTAGAAACAAAATTACAAAATACTGTTTGATATATATGATTCCAACCTCCCTCCTGTACAGGACCCGTACGTGGTTTCTAAATTTTAATTTTCCTTTTTTAGGTTTCGGTTGTAGAATCAGTTGCTGTGGTAACGACAGAAAGACTGAATTACAGAAAATTGTTCTCTCTCACCCGTATAGTTGATAATAGCTTTTAATGGTTTCGAACCGGCTCGGCTCGATGAGACGTCACCATGTTTCACGAAGAGCTCCCGAACCAGTTCGGGAGACCCGACGAGAATCTTCGGCTGTCCATCGATTTCGATACTCACAAGGTCTCCGTACCTGTAAAATGATAAGTTAAAGTCTGTTTGGAGTCAAAGGGCGTTAACTCTGTCTTAAAAGATAAGTGTGACGCTGTTCTGGCTCAAAACGTAATTCAGACGGTTTACATAAAAAACAAATTAATGGCTACTGGGCGTCGACTTTGTTCATCTCCTGAAATAATTGTAATTCAACTCAATTATTTTATTTTTTTGATTGGAATTACATCCATAAAGCTTATAGCGGAATGAAATAAAATTCAAAATTGAATAAGTAGAAAAACTATATTGCCTGAAATTGTCAAATGTTGGGGTTTAAACTGTCAGTACACGATGTCTGAGGACGGGGTTTGTTCGTACAAATATGCCAGCGGTTCCCTTTGGTGTTTTATTTACTTTATAAAAGTATGTACCAACGTACGCCTAGATGAGTATGATGCCCGATGAACACAAGGAGTCATTTCGATTGCTTATTATCATGCGCTAATCAAGTCTGTGACAGCATTACAGCGATTGATCCATACGCTAGTAAAATTCAAAGTAATGCTTGCACTGTTCCTTTGTTTCATTGGGCGTTTACTCTTTGTATGATGTCACCCTGACATGGTGCGCCACAGACCACATCAGCTGACGCAGTCGTACGTCAGGCAAATGACTCCTCGTGTGCATGCATCGGGCTTAACTCTCAAGATGGAAAATTATTGCATTGACATTTTGATTTAATTGATCTTACTTTCGTTTTGCGGAGAGGATCATGTCCATTCGACTCTCCGTTGAGAACAAGCAGACGATGAGATTGAGCGGGAATGGGATTTTGAGAGGTCCCGGTGGCAGTTTCTCCCGTTTCCCGAAGGTTTGCCGGACGATGCCGAACACGATGACACTTCCGAACAAGCCGAATAGTAAGGATGTGATGATGCCCATGTCATTCCAGCAATCCGTGACGTATCCTTTCAAGCTTTCCATAATGACGAGAACGGACTATAAATTTCTTCGGATAGATGGTAAAACGGTACTCCAATAAACTGCGAGAGGTTGTGAGGCGAATAAGGACGGATATCCGATTGGATCATACGTGCTTTACGGATCAGTGATTATACCTACATTGATGTTTTAAAATGTTTGGAGAAAGGTTTCAGGCTGTCACTTATTATTAATGAAAACCTAATGAAAATCGAAAACCCGAATTCACCTTATAAAATGCCGATGGAGATCCAGGCCAGAGTGTATGATCCCTTCATCTCCTTAATTCAATATTCTTGTGGTGCCCCTTCCTTTTAATTCTCAGAATTTCATGATACCAGAATAAACCCATGCAGCATTAGTTCTGGGGTTGATTCTTGCATCATGAAATTTTAAAGGAAATTGCAACTAGAAGAAAGAGATGCAGCGCCACCTGCCCCCACCCCCTCCCCTCACAAACTCCGGATCTCCAATGTTGTCCTAACTAACTGGGATGGGTGTCTCCCAGGCGCGTACGCAGGGGGATTGGGGATTGGGGATTAACCCCCCCCCCTCAATTTTTCTGTTAGTGTAAGAAAAAGTTTTAAAAGTTTTAATTTTTTTTTTTTTGCTAAAGGGGGCGCAAAAAAGGTGCTCTTACCCCCTCCCCATTGAGCGAAATTTCCGGGGGCAAAACAAAATTAGTGTCCACACACAAAAAAAAAAGTCGGGTCAAAATTTATATTTTACACGTTACATAACTCAACAAAATTGATATTATACATCATATGACACCAAACCCATGGTGATTTGAGGATTTACTTCAAAGTTAGCTTTAAAGGGCAAGTCCACTCCAAAAATAACTTACTTTCAATAAAAGCAGAAAAATCAGACCAACCAATCAAAAAAAGTTTGAGCAAAATCGGATAACTAATACCAAAGTTATGAATTTTTAAAAAAAGTATGTAAAACTATGGAACAATGAGAATCACAACACAAATTGCCAAGATGGTTATCAGTTTGTGACGTCATGTCCTCACAACTTATCAATTGCTTTATATAGTTTAATCCCATTAATTTCCTTTTTATCCCCAAAACTTGATTTCCCCATGCCTTTGCCCAGGTTATATGATTTGTATCATATTGCGTGCATGACATTTCCAAAAACTTTTATGAATTTTGAAGAATTGATACTATTTTCTGAATATTGTATTTCATAATTATTGATTTTTATATAAATAGTTTATCAAAATTCAATTTTTCATGATTTAACTGGACAAAATTACTCTTTATTTGTGCATCCACACAAAAACATATTACTAACAATCTAACTTGGATGCTGGTGTGAAGAAATAAGATTCTTAGGGTGAAAATAGGAAATTTATATTATCAATATAAAGAAAATAATTAGTGGATAGTGAGGACCATACGTCACAGACTCATGAGTGAGTTGCCAATTTGTGTAGTGATTTTCAAAGTTTTTCATGTCATTAAAAATTCATAACTTTCTTATTAGTTATCCGATTTTGCTCAAACTTTGTTTGATTGGTTTGTCTGATTTTTCTGGTTCTATTGAAAGTAAGTTATTTTTGGAGTGGACTTGGGCTTTAAAACTTGATTCAAACACACCAAGCACGTCCGCAATACACTAATACATATATATGCATCGGTTAATACACATATGGACATATTAGGACGCCCCTTTAGGGGTGACCCTCAGGTCGAAAAAACAGTTGAAACCAGTAGGCAACTGGTCACCTGGCACCAGTTAAAACCAGTAGTCAACTAGTACCAGTTGAAACCAGTATATTCAACTGGTTTTTAATATGGAAATTGAGACAATGCTAGCAGAACCAGTTGAAAAACCAGTTGATTTACCAGTTGAAAACCAGAAGATTTACCAGTTGATATACCAGTATCATTCAAAATTATACATGTTGTTTTCTGGTTAGTAATTACATATATCAATATATCTATTTTACGTCTTAAATTATATGAACATGATTAGACATAATATAATATATTTGTCAATGATTCACTAAGAAAATATAAATCATAAAATTGATGTGCATTGTCACATTGGCTTGACAGATCATGATAATTATATTTTCTGTGAAAACATGCAAATTAATCATGAATATGCATAAGATACAGTTAACTGGTTTTTCAGCTGGTAAATCAACTGGTATTCTACTGGTTTTCAACTGGTAAATCAACTGGTAATCATCTACTGGTTTTCAACTGGTAAAGCAACTGGTAATCATCTACTGGTTTTCAAATGGTAAATCAACTGGTAATCATCTACTGATTTTCAACTGGTAAATTAAGCAACTGGTAAATCAACTGGTAATATCAACTGGTCTCAGATGTCAACTGGTATTTCTATACTGGTTTCCAAATTGTATCAACTGGTATTAACCGGTACCAGTTGAGACCAGTTGAGACCAGTTCAAACCAGTAGATACCAGTTGGAAATCCTTACTGGTTTCAACTGGTATCAACTGGAATTTCGACCTGGGGCCCCTAAAAAGAAATAAACACCTCTGAAATATGTTTATTTAATATGAGAAAATCTGTGGAATAAACAAGTTGTGCTTTATAGTTTGTGAAGTAGTAGCAACCAACTCAAATTCTAAGCACGATATTTGACTTTGAGTAATATACACCTATTGAACATTGCATGCATGCATTTTCACTTGTCTAGTTTGTCGATTAGCTTTTACTATTATTAAGATCACCGAACGTCGCATAGAATAATTATATAAACATCACCATAAATGCTGCAAAAGTCGTGAATTTGTGAACGTACCTGGTAAAAATATCAACGAGATCTCGCCTGCCCATTATACTGAATCAAACCAGGGAGGTGAGACTATGTTGCAGCTGCAGTACACACGTACACACGTACACAAGAAAATGGTTTAAATTTTAGATTGACTGATGATAATTTAGATTTGCACGTCGACGTAGTGGACTGCAACGTGTGCCATTCTTTCAAGGCACTGGCCCGTGCCCGGCAGTGCCTTAAAAGGACGTCACATTACCTTAAAAGGATGTCACCGTGGCAGTCCACGTTCTCGTCGTGTAAAATCTAAAAGTCCCTATTGTACCGACAATATTACCCATCTTTCCGTTTCACTGCACACACATCAGACGCTAGGAAGTCTATAGACTCACACTATTTGAACTTGCCAATTGTGTGTGCACACAGCCATAGACCAAGCTTGTGTGCTAAACATGGAGTGAGCTGATCTTTAAGTTTAACAAAATTGAGGGCATTGGCAGTGACCCTTTGCCCTCGAAAGCTGTTGCTGATGTACTTTACTTGGTCCGTACCTGAATATGGCCAGACGACTGCGTGCATGCGATCTCTGCAGGTCTCCAGGAAACGTGTAGAAGGGCATTACAACAACAAATTCGCAGATAAAAATTTTACCCTGACCATGGGGAGGGATCGATATCCTTTGGTTCTACCCCCCTGCCAATTCTAATTCATTGTGGAACAATCACACGTTAACTGGACTATATACATTTGGCATATTTCAAACATTTATAATTATTGTAGGCCTAGGCCTATTTCTTCTCTGCGGGGGAATTCGACTTCCCTGTTGCGTGCTCTTTCTCTCTCTCTCTCTCTGTCGCTTTCTCTCTCTCTCTCCCTCTCCATCTGTCTTTACTTATTCACTAATTTATTTTTCTTTCATTCTATCTCTATTACATTTTTTATAGCTTCCCCTCTTTATCTCTCTTTCTCTTTCTATTCTCTCTGTAATGACGGTTGCATTGAACCCATGCATGATTATCGTTCGGGTAAGATCCCCCAAAACTTTTGTTTTCATTAATAATGAATGGCACTACATGGTAGTTCGGAACTGCTGTGATTTCCTGTAGTGTATATAAAGAAATAGTTGAAAGGAAAGATGAGTGTTTTAATAAACCCCTGGTGTCATGCCTTCGTATGTTGCCTATTAAACCCCCGTCATCGGTGGCGTAGCACGGGTCAATACCGTTGAGGGGGCACCTGCATCATTTGGGGGTAGATGTACTGTACACAGAGAGTATATTGGGTTCTTAAAGGGGAAGTCCACCCCGATATATATTTTATATAAAGGCAAAAAAATGAAAGAAACAAATTAGTAAAAAATTGAGTAATATCCGATAAAAAAATGGGAAACTTATGAATTTTTGAAGTTGTCAACAGTGAAACACAAATTGAAAACACTGTGACGTATCTTGCGAGCTCCTCTCCAATTTGCTCTATACAGAAAATGTTATGAACATTAATTTTTTTTAGTTATTGATGACGGAGTAAATTTGTTTCGTACAGGGGTTATATAAAAAAACATATTTGCAATCATTTTATTTAGGGCGAATGTATGATTGACATCTACATAAACATCAGGGTGAACTTTCCCTTTAACAATTATTTATTAGTTTTATTTAAAGTTTATCTAAAAAATGTCCTTTCGGCTCAATTCAATCAACCAAATCAATAGAAACATTTAAGCGCTGATGCCGATTGGCCAAGCATTTATTATAGTAGAATCTCCGTTCTTGTTTCCCTTGACCGGTATAATTGTTTTTATTTTCATGTAGGCCTATTCCTTGTATTTTTTGTATATCACACGTTTGTTTTGTCGTCCTAGAGGGCGTACTTGGAAATCAGTTTTTTTACTGAATGTACCTACCCTCTATTTTAAATAAAACTTCTATCTCTCTCCTTTTCGCCATTGATGGGGGATACATGCAGGCGCGGATCCAGGGGGGCAGGGCCTTGCCCCGCCAAAAAAATTTAAAAAAGAGAAAGAGAAGGAAAAGAAGGGAAAGGGAAAGAGGAGAGAAAGGGAAAGAAAGAAGAGGAAGCAGAAAAGAAAAGGGGAAAGAAGGAGTTCGGGGGGCTGAAAGGGTGTTGCCTCCCACCCCCCCCCCCCACCCCCAGCAAAAACAGAGAGAAGGAATGAAAGGGAAAGAAACAAGGAAAAGAGGAGATAAATGGAAGGAAATAAAGAGGAAGAAGAAAAGAAGGGGGATATCAGTTGCGATTTTCCCACCAACAAGATGTGGATCGGGGGGCAAAAGGCCCTTGCTCTCCCCAAAAAGGGGAAAGGGAAAGAGGAGAGCTAAAAGGGAACAAAAAAGAGGAAGAAGAAACTACAAGGATGAAAAGAAGGGGAAATCAGTTGCGATTAATGCGGCCAACAACGTGTGGATATGGGGGGCCGAAACTTGCCCCAGCAAACTTTAAAGGAAGAGAAGGAAAGGAAGGGAAAGGGAAGAGGATTGAAGGGAAAAGGAAAAAAAAGAGGAAGAAGAACAAGGTCTGGATCGGGATGCTAATCCGACCGTAATCTAATGCATAAAGCCCCTGAGCTTCCGGGGACTCCGCCCCCTGGAGCCAACGCAATTTAGAGACCTGCCAGTGTCACAAATAAGGTATCAAATTAAGCTCATCTGACCGTATTTAAATGCCTAAAACCCGTGAGCCTAGGGCCCTAAGGCGGGCCCCTGGATGTTCATCTGACCGTAATTTAATTCTTAAAACCCCGGAGCTTCCGGGGGCTTCGCCCCTGGACCCACGCCAACTAGTGACCTGCCAGTGTCACAAAAAAGGTATTACAATATGCTCATCTGACCGTAATTAAATGCCCATACGCCCTGAGCTTCCGGGGGCTCCGCCCCTTGAACCCCGCCGGGGCTTTACCCCTAGACCCCACGGCAATTTCCCCTACGTCCTACTTGATCGTAAATATTTTAGCCTCCCACTCCCCCACCCCCACTTTGAAAAACGTTCAGCAGGGCCTGCATGTAAGAGTGGTGGTGATGCGGAATTTGTTTCTGCCCCCCAAACGATTTTGCTCATCACGCCACTGCTTTAGTGGTCACCATTACGTACCAATATTTGGCTTGCACAATTTCAAATGTGGGCCCCCTAAGAAATCCTGGATCCCCGCCTGGATACATGCCCCCGTGCCTCCTGTAGCTACGCCACTGCCTGTAATAATCTTCATAGTCCATTCAAATAAAAGGCTTTGTACGAGTTGTCTGTTTCCCAAAGACGATAGGGGCCCCATTTTATTCCCAATTGTGACCCTGTCTGTATCCGTATTTCGGCATTTACCTAATAAACTTAATTACCTCTGCCTAATAAATATTAAAGTTTGACACAATTTCATATCGTTTCCGTGTTTATTCATTAAGAAGGGAAACACAAAGTAAATTAAGTCCAGATTACGTTTAGAATTAACGACTACATAACATATGAATAACCCGGAAGACATAATAACCAAACATATTATAGTAAGGCGTACAAAATACACCAAATGTCACTTTTCTCTAAATTGAAACTTACGAGGGTGGATAAGTTGAGATGAGATTCTCATCTCATTTTTATTATTGTACAATTGAATTTTCATAATTTGACATTGAATCTCAAAATAATGAAGATGACTGGGCATAACGTCGATGTGCATCGTCACGTATGTGTTACTCATTTACCAAGGAACGAGAAAAGAAAATATGCGTCGAAAAAGCGTAGAACCTGCAAGAAATATATAAGAATAGGGAGCATAATAAGGACAAGAAATGAAAAGGAGTTTTTAATTCAATTCAATTCAATTCTTTTATTCATCCAAATTCACAAGAATACATGGAAATTTGTTTTTGTCGCATATTGTACAAATACGTAATACATAATTATATGAGAAACTATAGCGTTGTGTTTATAAACATAAACGAACCATCAAAATAAAAAGTAGACAAAATATAAATATTCTGATACTCTAGTATTACACATTGTAAATGATGAAAAGGATAGAACATCAGTGTGAGTGAAGGAAGGAAGGAAGGAAAACCACGCCAAACCGATACTTGGGCCCACATGCTCTTCACTCCATTTGGTTGTACAGACGAACGGAGTATGGAACATATGAGCCCAAATATTTCATGAGCCTCATTTCATTATAATGACACGTTTTGTCTTTAAAATGAAAAGGAGATGAAATGAAAATGAGATTAAGCTTTTATCAGTGAAGAAGACTTTTACACATCGGAGTTGTATTCTGATAACAGTGTTCCTCTTTTGAAAATCCCAGCAAAACCTGGAGATTATTAAATCTCTATCTTTTAATATCTGTTAAAAATATTTTGAAAGATGTGCGATAATTTATAAGCGATCGCAGGCCGCATAAGGGCGACAATGTAACCGCAGAAATACACATTTTGTAACACAAATAGTGGCGTCGTGTGAGTACACCCTAAAGGGTGCATCTCACTGAGCGGCGAATGCTTAAGAACGTTGCGAATTTGGATTCGCCAATTTTTCTGACGAAAGTTGGCGAAAATCAGGATTCGCCTCTACGACATTTAGCGACATTTAGCGACATTTAGCGACTTTTAGCAATGTTTAGCGACAATTATTAGCAACACTTGAGCGAAGGTTTGCGAAAGTGTTTGCGAAAGGCAGTTGGCGACTATTAGCGACTGTAAGCAAATGTTAGCGACAGTTTTTGCGAAGATTAGCAACTATTTGCCAATCCTTTGCCATTATTTGTGAATGTTTGGGACCTATTACTAACTCCTGGTACTCAATTGGTCTATTTTAGACTATTCTAAATTAGTCTATTCTACCAGGAACCAATGGCGTACTGGTGGGGGGGGGGCTCCCCCAAATAAAATGAAACCATGACTTATTTTCAATTCCATACAAGTGATTTATAAATGTTCGTGATATCCCCCGCTTATTAACCGACTGGCTGAGTTGGCACTAAATTTTTCCTCAAAACTGGATCCCCCAAAAAAAAAAAAATGTGCTCCCCGCCTATTCACCGACCGGCTGAATCGGCTCTGCCCCCCCAAAAATTTGTGCTCATTACGCTACTGATAGGAACCATATGGTAACGTGGTCGCTAGCATTGGCGAATCAAAAAGAACTTCAGCGACACCGTCTTACACAAGTTTGCAAAGGCTTACGACTGTTTTGCAAACGCTTGCAACTGTTTGCGAAAAATATATTCGCAAAGAAATTTTCTTTGCGACAAGAAAAACTGTTTGCGACAATGACAACTGTTTGTGAACTTTCTTGGAACCGTTTAACGAACCTGTTGCAACCTTTTACGAATCCTGGCGAAACCCCAAGCATTCGCCGCTCAGTGAGATACCCCTTGAATCGTTTACACTTACAACTTTAATTAATTAGGATAAATATTAACAAAACTAACAGGTGACTTTAGATATATACTATTATCAATAGTCATTCGTAGAGCAATGGTCTCGTAACCGGGAGGTCCCGAGTTCGAAATCAATTAAGTCCACGCGCTGGTGCCTTTTGCTTTTGGTGTTAAGGCATCAATCCCCATGACCAAGTCCTTTGGAGAGGTATCAAAGCCGTCGTACGTCTGGTTGCTTACTTACAAGCATACACATGCTTTATTAGCAGTCAGGTATAAACCAGCCAACAAACAAACCAACCAAATCTCTTAGTATAACATGTGTGAAACCTGTGTCATCATACCAACTAAAATCCTAGTACACTATACCTTCTCTACTCAATTTACGTCAATGTTTTCAACTTAAAGATACTCTGAATGGTTAAATAATTTCAGTATCTATTATTACAACACATAATACCACATGCTCTCAATACCCAGCTGCCTGTTAAAAGGTGTATCATTTTATAAATCTTGATTATTTGAATATATGTATGTATATTATATTTTAAAGCATATCATAAACATGTTTCATAATCTTTACAGAATAATGTATCAACATATGACAATATTCGGCTAAGCACACAATGAATGAATATAGTCAGTCTTGTAACTCTTTGCATTTTGTGATTTCCAACACACTTATCTGTCATAATTCCGGTCATGTCTAGGACTCGGTTCTCTTTACTAGCGCCGCTGCCACCCCATCGAGTTTCCTGTCCGCCTGTCTTTTGGTTTTTGTGTATATATTTTTGTATTTGACGGACAATCATATTCGATATCAACACAACATTATTAAATTGTATGAGAGCTATTTTTTCTCCCATTACCATAACTAAACAAATCATATAGTGGCACCACATGTTACTAAAGAGTATGTCTTATACGTAATAGCTAGGACACTGAACTCGAGAGAGAGAGAACAAAAATAGTTGTCCTATACTGATTAAACTGAACAAGCATGAGAGCTCAAGACATTGTTGACCCGCATGCATTTTGTGTTAAGAGCTCTACATGTATTTCAAAACTCTGGTTCCCCCACCACTATCAAATGAGTAAGTATCTAACACGAACATAACGCGAATAAACAAGAAATTGCATTATAGATGCGACATGACATGATCCTTGTCTTAGCACGGCGTCGTCACTTCAATGTTTGGGTCATCGTATGATATGACAGTGCCGAAGTCTTGATGGTCTCCTGCTGGGACAGTGCCCCGTAAATGTTCATAGGATGGGTTATCGTACGACATGGAAGTATCTGGTCGGTCATCACCTTCGGAGAGCTTGGTTGTCTCTTTCGTGGCATCAGAACCTTCTTCGGTAGATTCATTTTGGTTGTCCCTGAAATGAAATATGGCGCCAAATATTAGATTATGGTATTTTGTTCTCAAATTATTTATATTAATTTCTCAAATGCACTAAAAGGTAAGGAAACGAAAAAGAACGATTTTAGTTCTCAAACCATTCAATGAATATCTTCTTACCACCTGCACCACGATAAAGGATGGCAAATGTAGGTTTACATCTCTTCAAATCTCATTACTAGTGCTGTGCCGAGGTTCGAACCAACGACCTTTGCATCTTCAGATGAGTTTCTTTATTGTTTGAACCCCTCGATTATACGACACATTTGGTATGTTTTATCTTATGAAGTTCTCACATCTTAATGCTTAATTCTTATCACTACCAATTATCCTAAAGATTCTTCTTCGAATCTTTGTATAATGGTAAAGGGGTTTTTTTCCACCATATTTGACCCACCTGCAGTTAGCAACAGGGAGTTCCCTTGGGTTGTCCTTGGTGTAGGTTGCAGGGTTTGTCTTCAACTGGTATCTGGGGTTTCTGTAGTGGTTGATTAGGGCAACACAGAGCAAACTTAACACAAGGGAGCAGGGCAGAGAGACGAACATCCACCAAATGTTAAATCGAGTAGTACATACTGAAAAGATAAAATAGCAAGAGCAAAATATTGTCGAAATAAATAGTATTTGCGGTGGATTAGGTAGTAGAATTAGGGAAACATAGAGCCAGCCCAATGAATTTGAGCAAAGCGGAGAGACGGACATCCACTGAATGATTAGACTTGTCGCACAGAAATAGGCCCTGTACTTGCAATAATCTTTAATTGTCATTGATGGAGTACTACGACCTATGTAGTGGGATGAGGAGTAAAGCACTTAGTTGTTAGATTAACATTTTTTGTGAATGTGGTACTACTAGGCCGCCACCTAGGAAAGTAGAAGTACATGCAGTCGAACTGTCAGGTACTAGTGATACAGGCCTAACTTTAGCAGCTAACGATAAGTAGTTGTGCTAATCAAAAGCATGCTGTAGTAGACCAAGGAGCCAGTTGTATCTAGTGGAACTTTACTTTAAAATTAGAGTGAATTCGAATGAAAGATGATACCAAATATATATATATATATATATATAGGCCTATATACATAAATTTGAAGTAGAAATAACGAAACAACCGTAGGAGACAAAATATACGAATTTCAGCTTCATGCCTTTGTGAGGTAATGACAGATTTATTCAAAACCAGCGTTTTTTCAAGATTTAAAAAAGGGACGCAACGGAAGGAAAGGCGTGCTAGAAAGAAGATAATAGAGAGGAAGAGAGAGAGAGAGAGAAGAAGAACAATTGGGGGGAACGGCTGAGAGAAAAAGAGAAAGGGATAAAAGGAGAACAGAAAGAAAGAAAAGGAGAAAAAGACAACAAGACCAAAATCAAACGATGGGAAAGAGTGATAAAAAAAACGTTTATCCCACGAGGTTGGAGATAGCCGAGAGGGCGGATAAGGCGTTCCTCTCTTTCCTTCCTGGCAGCTTCTGATTGGAAATCATCCATGAGGACACTCACTTGGAAGTCACTCGTGTTATGGTCAGGCCTGCAAAGTTCAACCTGCTGTCAGGGTAATAATCGGGGCAGCGCCAGGAGCGTCACAACGTGGCGGACATGTGCGCTATATAAGAAGCCACCATTATTATTATTATTATTTTGGATTCAAAGTCAAATTTGGGTCGTTTCTGTAATGTTGATATTCGTCTAAATAACAAAAAATTACTTAGAGTCATGGAATGCAAATACAAATGCTTGACTGCAATCTTTCATGGAATCCACAAATACACCATGTAAAGAAAAATGTTTTAAAGACGTATTTTGCTTTAAAGCGAATGAGGCAATTCACAGATGAAAAGATGACCGCCTTCACTTTCATGAAGGCTGCTTGCAAAGGTGGGTAAGTACCGGTAGCTCTTGCACGTTATTAACGGCACTCTCTCGGGAACTGGTGGCAGATTCACACCGGCGAGGACAAGCCAGGACGGGTGTGAACCACTAGACCCTGCAGTGACTGGTCAAAGGATGTCGGGAGTTCCGTATCGTCAATTGACCTCGATGCTGTCACGATGGCATGGATTTCTGTTAGGGTTTGCCCTTAGCCTTAGATTCTAAAGAGAACGTGAACCACAAGGCAGTGGTTACAACTATGCATGGCAATAACAATTAATATTTATTAAAAGGATGAGACGATTAAATTTACTCTTATGTTGCGTTAAGTTAAGAGTACTAAATGAGCACAACCAAATACTACTTTTTAAGTACTTTATTGATTATGTCTATTCAGTGCTGTGATAAAAACACTGATTATAATAGAGAAACAAAGATTTTTTCGAAATAGTGCACAAATATTTAGGAGATTGATGGCAGATTGAATTACCTTACGATATCAAATTAATTTGATTAATAAATTGAGTATCTGATTATAATATATTATGAATCAATTGATTTTATTGATCCAGTTCGATGGCACAAACACAACAATACTGGACAGTGATCCTAATAATTACAGAGCTTGATCTTGTTGCTCTGTTCGCCAGCAGTTTGAGGATATGGAATCCCGCGGCACATTACTCAGAAGAGCTCTAACAATCCAAGCTATTACAAAACCTATGATAAGTAATTTTGTGCCTGTACCACCAACCTGTACAAAACCTTAATTCAGCCTCATTTCGCTTATTGCAGCACAATTTGGATGAACGGTGTATAGAGAAACTCGGTTAAAACAACTTCAAACTCTACAAAATAGATGTTTGAGGTCTGTACTCGAAGTGATTAGTAGATTTCACACTGAAATTATTTATAAAACCCTTGAAATTGACATGCTAAAAGAATACTGGGTCAAACTTACTAGCTTGGTTTTTACTTGCACTGGACTTAGCATATCTTACCGTAAATTAACAAGTGCTTGTCCACACACCATTCCAGCCTTCTTTGCAGTGGCGGATACAGGGGGCAGGGCCCCTCCCTAGAAAAAAACATGTAAAAACACCCTTTTGGGGGAAAAAAAGGAGATGGGGCCCCCTCCCCTGGCGCTCAAGGGGGGCTGGTGAATTTTTTTCAATTTTCGAAGGCCAAAAAAAAAATAGTGCTCACTCCCCACTGAGCGGAAAATCGGCCGGCACAGTTTTCAAATTTTCGCATGAAGCGGGCCCCTTTTTCGGCCCCCTCCCTTGCCGCCGGCTGGATCCGCCCCTGCTTCATTGACACTCCTTGTAGCTACTCGCCTCACCTACCATCCCAGTATAGCTTCCTGAGTGAGCTGCCAAAGGAATTACCCAACCAAGTACCAAGTACAGGCTTTGGTTACTATATTTAATTTATCGAAAATAATATCGCTAGTGATATTCGTTTGTCTCGCAATGTGGTCAATAAGGAATCTAAAAGATCTCGACATTTCGTGCGCCGCTGCAACACTTCGTCAGGTGATAAAAACTGATGTAAGCAAGGGTGTTTTTTATACTCTACGGGAGGACCGGTCAATAATTCGATCGATAATTGTTACATAACCTTAATCCACCTGTTTTATCTTCATTGATCGAATTTAATACTGATGTAGGCTATATCTTTCGTTATGCTAATTCACAAATTCCCCTTCCAAGACCTCACACAAATTTTCTTCAGCATATTCCATTATACCATGCATCAAAGCTTTTTAATACCTTGCCCAACGATCTCAGAATTATAAATGTTGTTAAATCTTACAGTATTGAGATCAGTAAACTATTGGCTCACTTCTTTCATCTCGTGGATACTAAATGTTTTTATGTTCTTTTTATCTCTTTTTTGTCGCTATGATTCGATTTTGTACTTAAATTTCTGTAAATTTATTGATGTATTATAACTTGCATGTTTGTTTGTAAATTGTATTTTCATTGTTTTATATTCGAATTTTATGTAATCACGGCCTCGCTGAAAAACAGCATTTGCTGAATGCGGGCACAATTATTGTATTTGTTTTTAACCGTGAATAAATAAAATATACCATACCATTTATTTGCAAATATATACAAATATATATCTAGTTCTAACAGCACAATGGACAACTGACTTGCAATAATTGTAACTGGACATATCAAGATTTCATGATATTTGTCCTGTGAGCATAAACTAATATAAAAAGGTTGAAATAATACCGATAACTCACATGCTGTAATGGTAACTGGACATGGCTCGCTTTCTTTATCCCCACTTAACGTCGTGATTGTGATGGTGTAGTGTGCTCCAGGAGTTGGTAGATTCTTACAGGTAAACATGGTCGTATCAGCATCGAGGGTTTGTGGTCTTACGTCTGATCTATTTGAACAGGTCACTCTGTAGCCATCGTACACTCCATCAGGTGCTGACCAACTCGCTGAGACGGAGTCACTGGTTGCTCCAGACTCGGTAAGGTCAGAAACATTGGAAGGTACTGGAAAACACATGTAATGATTTCATGATAATAATTGTTTGAGCATGAACTAATATAAAGGTTGAATGTATACCGGCATTTGTTACTACATCTTGGGGATACAGTGTATCAGCAAAACACAGACAAACAAAAATACATAAAACTAAATGATTAAGACCTGTTGATGTAAGCTAGCAGCACAATGGATAACTCACATGCTGTAATTGGAACTGAACATGGCTCGCCTTCACTATTCCTACACAATGTCGTGATTGTGATGGTGTAGTTTGCTCCAGGAGTTGTTAGATTCCTACAAGTAAACATGGTCGCATTGGCATCGAGGGTTTGTGGTCTTACGTCTGATCCATTTGAACAGGTCACTCTGTAGCCATCGTACACTCCATCAGGTGCTGACCAACTCGCTGAGACGGAGTCACTGGTTGCTCCAGACTCGGTAAGGTTGGTTACTAAGAAACAATTACATTGATATACGTTCTATAAAGAAAGGCTCGAGGAAATAATTACAACCCTATGTTTCTTAATATAGAGAATGTGAATGTGTTTTACGGTAGAAGAAACACTTGCCACTTTGATTAAGATTAAGTTTGTTTAAGCACGTTTGCAATAATAGCATCAACAATAATAAGAATGATGTCGATGATGATTGATATGACGATGATAATAAAGTGCACTTATCCGCCCCTGGGGGTGCAAAATGCGCCTACAGAGTACTGTTATTACCCTGGTTTCAGTGAGGTGCCTTGGACATTGAAGGCATTCAAGAAGATACTTCCCATCCGCAGCACTTGAGTAAATAGACTAACCTGCTCTTCATGTGGGCCCTGCAGTGATTATTACCTCGGCATTAATTACGACGTGCCCATTTAATACAACACTTCTCGTATATCAGAATCAATTCGGGAGTCAAGAGCCTTCGCAATAATGTTACGGTGATAGTGGTATTTGATGATTAATGTCTTGCTACTACTACACTACACTACTACTGTGAAACTAGACTTATGCTTACCTTTATTGCAATTGCAAAACCGTGGACGTTCGGGTGGAGGTGGTGGAGGGGGCAGGCAAGTACAATTCATATTCATTGTGTTTGATATGCATGGAGAAGAGGTTGAGGCAGACACAGTCGTTACCACAGAAATAAGGAGAAGAATTTTATAGCCCTGCGAAAAAGAAATAAAATGGATTAGAATATTTGAGTTTAAAAAAGCATAAAATATATACGTCAATTGATCTGTAGGTCGCCCCATGTAAAAGTATGGGTTTTAAAGGTACCTATCTGACGACAAACGTGTGGGATCAATCTTGATTTTGGAAGTGCCATGTAAGTTAAACCGGATTATAATTACTCCTGATTTTGAGTTTTTAATACCATACATCAACTTGGAAAGGAACAGACCGAGTGTAGGATTAGTTTTGAGCCATGTCTTCCAGTAAATCTAGGAAAAAAGGGAAGTCGAGAAACCACAGTGAGGCCCTCGAAGAAGTCATCGAAGTCCCAGCTGATCGAGTCCTCTGCCGAAGATCCTGGGGACCAGCTCCCGACTGAAAGTGAATTAACTTCAAACGCCACTGCTGGTCAACGAACCGTAAAAACATTCTACTGATTCAAATTCTCCCGCCGAAATCCGAACAATGATTGGCGATGAAATAAGGAGTGCTTTGAGTTCTCAGCCCGTCCTAAACGCCATTGTTGACGCCGTCTACAATAGACTCTACAAAAATCTGGCCGACGAACTTCATTCAGCATTCCAGCTGGAACTCAGGAAAACAGAGCAACGAATGGATGCCCTGGCAACGACCTCTGACGTACTAAGTAAGAAGGTCAAAGAACTTCAATCGTCCCTCGAAGAGCAGGAGCAATACTCGCGTCGTCAGTGCCTTCGGATCTACGGTCTTCCTGAGAGCCGCAATGAAAACATCGACGACATCGTCATCTCACTAGCAGGAAAGATAGGTATCACCATGGACAAGCAGGACATCGATCGTAGTCATCGAATTCGCCCGAGACGCGAGACCCAGTCACATCAAGCTCCATCTCAACCTGTTCGCCCCAAACCGCTGATTGTCAAGTTTGCGCGTTATAATGCCCGCCGATTGATGTATGGAGCGAAATCGCGACTGAAAGGCACCGGTGTTGTGATCCGAGAGGATCTTACGGCATCTCGACAGGCCTTGTTCTCCAAAACATCTTCTCATCAGAACACGAAGTATACTTGAACCATGGATGGTAGGATTTTTACTCTGACGAAGGATGGTCGCAAAGTCTTAGTGAGAAACGCAACCGATGTTGAACGTCTGGACTAGTAAGATACATGATTTTATTATGCTGTGAGGTTCTGGTCTTGGTTTTAATGGATAGTGTTGTAAATAATGATATAGATTTTGACACTGATTTTAATTGTAAATACATTGATCACGATGAATTCTGCAAGAAATACCATAATAATTCTCAATTTAGTTTAATTAATTACAATGCAAGGAGTCTAAGAAGAAATTTTGACAGTATTAACAATGATTTAACATTACTAAAATATTCTTTTTCCGTTATTGGAATTACCGAAACGTGGATGACTGACAACAATAGTTTATTTTATTTAGATGGCTACACTATGTATAGCTCAAATCGCCAAACCGGACGTGGTGGTGGCGTTGCATTGTTTGTACGAGATTATTTAAATGTTTCTATTATAGATAATATAGCATTTCATATCCAGGGAGTTGAGTCGTTGTTTATTAATATACATGTACAATATCAAAACAATAGAAATATTATTGAAAAAAATATCGCTAGTGACATTGCGAGACAAACGAATATCACTAGCGATATTTTTTTCGATACTACATCCGCAATGAGTAATATATTTAGAAATATTATTATTGGAGTTATTTATCGTAAGCCGTCTAGTAATGTAACTGATTTTATTGATGAACTTAATAGTAATATGGAAACAATGTGTAAATTGGCTAGATATTGTTACATTATGGGAGACCTAAATATCAATTTATTGAACTATGATACACACCCTCATGTACAAAGTCTTCTTGATTCTATTAATTCTTATGGCCTTTTCCCTATTATAGTTAGGCCAACTCGTGTCACCAAAGATTGTGCAACACTTATTGACAACGTATTCACGAATGTTATTAATGAAAATAGTTCCTCTGGTATATTATTGTCAGATGTCAGTGACCATTTTCCCATCTTTCATCTGGCAGAATTTTATATTTCATTAAAAAACAATATAAGTATAAGTACAAGGATTTTACACCGTGATATAACTCCTCTGGCTTTAAACTCTTTTCTAAATGACCTAAGAAAAAAGATTGGAAAGATGTTCTGGATGCAAACGATGCTGATGAAGCGTAAGATTTATTTTTATATGAATTTCAGTTCTATTGTGATAAACACATGCCTCTAAAAGAACGATCTCTAATTAACAAGAATATAAAAAAGCCTTGGATAACACGGGCTCTTTTTAAATCTATTAAGAAAAGAAAAAATCCTTTATAAACGATTTCGTTCTAAGCCAACGTATGTGAATGAAGCAATATATAAGAAATATCGTAATAAATTAAATACGCTTCTACGTTTTGCTAAAAGAAAATATTTCCATGACAAATTTGACAAATTCAAAGGTAATTTAAAGAAAACATGGCAATTTTTAAACGAAATCCTAGGTAGAAACAAACCATCAAAAGCCAATGGAATTATTCATCAAGATATCAAGGTAGAAGATCCGTTTTATGTAGCAAATATATTTAATGATTTTTTTTTTGTGAGTGTAGGAGATAACCTTACGCGATCTTTACCAAATCCAAGTGCAATATTCTCTGAGTTCATACCTAAAATGTCTGAAAAATCTTTGTTTTTTAACCCTATTACCGAACATGAAGTTGTTAATGTTATAAAGGATATTAGTTACGGAAAGAGCCCTGGATACGATAACATACCTCCCGATATTCTTAAACCTAGTGCGTTTTTCATTATTAAACCATTGACTCACATATGTAATCTGTCTATACAAACCGGCGTCTTTCCTGATAAGATGAAAAAAGCAAAAGTTGTGCCTATTTATAAAAATGGTGGTTCATTTGAATGTAATAATTTTAGACCAATATCTGTTTTACCATTGTTTTCTAAAGTTCTCAAAAGACTCGTATATAATAGATTGTATAATGTTTTAATCATGAATAATTTGCTTAGTCCCAACCAATATGGTTTTAGGAAAAACTGTTCAACTGAATTTGCATTGATTGAACTTTATGACCTTATTCTAAAATGCAATCACTATTTTCATGGATCTATTGAAGGCGTTCGATACTCTGTCACACTTAATATTGTTATCTAAATCATCATTTTATGGAATAAGAGGCTTACCGCATTCTTGGTTTTGTATTTATTTGAGAAATAGGAAACAGTTTACTGTATATGATGGTCAATCATCAAATTCTAAAATAATTACATCAGGAGTTCCTCAGGGAGTATACTCGGCCCACTTTTATTTTAATATATATTGACATAGTAAACTGTTCAGATTTCTTTAAATTTGTTTTATTTGCAGATTATACGTCGCTGATAGCCTCTGATGTAAATTTTCATTCATTAGTCCGTATGATTAATATAAACCTGGACCATGTGTATAATTAGCTTGTTTGTAATAAATTATCGTTAAAGACCCTGTCCGAAGTGAAAATGAAATAGATGAATTATATATCAAAAGAAAGCTGACAAGCCATAGATTACAATGATACCAATTATATGCTACTTTAGTGCCTGTCAGACGAGTAACATCTCTCTGAACACTCGAAATCTAAATCTGTGAAAATCGGGAGTTGTTGACCTAGAAACTAGCTATCGAATTGATGACATCACCGTATGTGGAGTACGCATATTCACAAAGGCTTTGCATTAATTAAACATGGCTCATCGCCTCGGCTATATAGGCGAGCACATATGGTGTCGTCACTGTAACTGCGGCAAATTTGACCCCTGTTGACCTGTAATTTGGAGAGGTGCGGAAAAAAGGGTTTTAATTCGCTTTTGTGCAATACTGAAAGGGAAAATATTTTGAATTCCTTTACATTTGTATTCTATGTTCATTTAGCTTTCCATTGATAAAAAGGGTCTTTAAATATTTTGAAAACTAAATTTGTAATTTTCAGGAATAAACAAAATAAAAGACCTGACTACTCTGACGTTAAACTGTTACTAAACGGTTCTGAGTTAAAACAATGTTCTACTTTTACATACCTAGGCGTACAGTTAGATGATTTTTTAACATGGGACTCTCACATTGATGTAACTTGTAGTAAGATATCAAAAATTACTTGGATAATGTATAATGTGAAATGTATATTACCACCTAAACTGCTATTTACCATGTATAATACTTTTATCCTACCTCATATTATGTATTGCAATGTGCTATGGGCTTCATTACATGCATCTAAATTATCACGTATACATCGTCTTCAAAAAAGAGCACTTCGAATTTGTGCCAATGCTCATTATCTAGCCCCTTCTTTACCTTTATTCCGCCGTTTTTCAACATTGAATGTGTATGATTCTAACAAATTATCGATTGCTTCTTTGATGCACAAGTTTTTTACCAAACGTCTCCCTCCTTATCTTATTCAAATGTTTTGTTTAAATGAAAATGTCCATACTTACTCTACTCGACAGTCAGCCAAATTCCATCTCTGGAAAACACAAACTAACATACTTTCAAAATCAGTTCGTTACCTTGGCCCCATTATCTGGAATTCCTTGCCATCTGACATTTAACACACAAAATTCAATGCACTCTTTAAAAAAACGAATGAAGAGATTTCTTCTCTCTAATTCAACTAAATAACGAGAATTATCTTGCCCCTCCGGCTGTAGTTTCATTTGTATATAACTATTCTTTTATTTTTGTTGTTTTTGTTGTTTTACATATTTTTTTTTGCTCTGGTGATCCCCTCCTTACAAGCCCTTGAGGCTTCTTAGGGACACCCTTTTCATTCATTTCTTTGAATTTATTTGTATTACTAGCTCATATCTATGTATTACTCTGCTATCAAATATATTGATGTAAACATGAAATTATGCATGATATACTGGTAACTTTTTTTTTTATTGTACATATTGGAAGAAATAAATGAGAGCTATATGCTCTCTCTCTCTCAATAAAATTTAAACATTTGATAGAAGATGCGAAGGTTGTGGCTTCTATCTCAGCTCGGCAATTAAGCGAGGCATTATATTCACATTGCTTCTCTGATCCTCTCCACCAGGTGTTAAATTGGTACCCGATTAGATTCGAAAATTAATGTGATTGGATCGGCCCGTACATATCGGCCCGAAATATTCCCCAGGGAGCGGAGCGTGTGCACTATTACAGATTTGTAATTGAATCCAATGACTGCAGGGTAATAATAATTACAATGTAATACGCTTAGAAACGTAATATTAAGCGCTATAAATGTCATTATTGTTATTATCATTAATAGGCTACCATTAATGTAAGTACAGTGTATTAGTAGTAGGTTTACCGTCATTATAATTATCATTATTATTATCATAATTATTATAATTATTACTACGTAAAATTCTAGTTTCATGAGACCGATAATGATTCTCGGACTTTATGACGAAATATCCTTTCAAATATGTGGGGAGATCAGGATAAGCAAACTAGGGTCCTAACAACAAACAAACAGTGGCCTATCCAATATCTCATATTTATTACGACGACTGGGAAGGTTCTACATTATTCAATATTCACCCTCCTACACCTCACAACATAAGAATACTCAAAAAGCAAAATTATTATCGAAAAAACAACTACACATGTATAAGTTTTTACCCATGACAGTGGTTGTTTTATGGAATCTCCTATTTACCAACTGATAACGAATGAGCATACGCAACATTTACATAATCATAATAAGATTCGTGAGACAGTGACTCTTGGAGGCTATACAGTGGCTTAGCTCAGGGGCTCCTCCAAGCGAATGACCCATAAAGAGGGGAGGGGTACTTGGAGGATAGGGGTAAGAGGAGAAAATAAAATATGATATTATTAAAGAAAAATATAACACCCTTCCCACATCCTACCCTAATCGGTGGCCTTGTTAATTCACTCAACTTCATGCACTAGTACGACCCCCCTCTAGTACGACCCCCCTCCCTCCCCACTGAATGGCTGGCTTCATGTTACCATGACTGTACAAACAAGCGTTAGACTTGGGGCTACGTGATATTTCATTTCGACTTGAAGGTAATCTGTAGGCGTACATGTATCCTGTGTAAGCGCTCAAGTTGATTTGATATCATATGTAATTTTTCTTTGTATTTTTATATCCCGATTGCTCTTTGTCCTGTCAATTACACTGCAAAATATGAACAGAAACTGAAATTAGCACTAAAACATGTATAGTACATACATCTCGATTTTGCTTAAAATATGCTTTTGTTACTTGATTTTGTGCATATGCCACATGATACAAAACGCTGAATTATAATTATCATAAATTGGAGTTACAGTATTAAAAAATTGTCTAAATAAGAAATAATGATACTTTGTATTTTCGCCATTACGCTAGCAGTTGCTCTGGGAAAGCCGGAAAAATCCTGCTTTTTATTCCTCCTTCTTCTTTCGTGTTCTTTCTTCATCTTGTTCTTGTTCTTGTTTTACTTGTTCTTGTTGTTGTTCTTGTTTTTTTCTTGTTCGTCTATATACTTCTTCTTTATTTTTCTTCTTCTGTTTGTTCCTTTCTTCTCCTTCTTCTCTTCTCTTTTTTACTGAATGATACATGTATAACCGCGTTTGCTGCAACACGGTCATGTTCATTTGGCGTCGCCACTTCCTTGTTGGCAACACTGAGCAAAATATTAATAGGGTTTCAAATAGCTTACCCGGAAACAAACTTGTTTTGACGACCAGTGTTCCATCTTCAGTTTTTATTGTGGGAATGATGATATCACCAACATTATTTCTCCAAATCCGATGATTTTTGTTCACGATGTTTTATGCTATTTACCACTATCTAAGTCGATCGTGGCCACTGCAGCGCCCTATACACCGTACACAGGTAAAAACATGCAAAATATGACTCTATACTCATATTCAAAAGGATCCGCAGTTGTAATGTCATTTCGACATCTATGATCAACCAAGCGTGCAGGAACACAAAGGAGGTTCACTGGAGCATTTCTTTCTGTGTGTTTTCAATTTAGCTCAACAGGATATGTGCGAAATTCAAGTTCATTTATCGCTCAAAGTAAAAAGTAATACATGTACTCTGATTCCCCTCACTCCCGCTCTCTTCTCCTCTCCTGTCTCTCTCCATGTTCTCTTTCCTTCTCTTCATTTCCCTTGTTCTCGTCCTACAGCTCATTCTCTCACTTTGTTCTAATAATAATATTATAAATCTCCAATTTTGTCTATATCTACGTTTTCCCTGGCAAAAGAGAGCAATGGACGAATGTTGGCCTGTGGGAGTCTATGTAGTAATACACATTTGATCCTGAAAGCTGTTGCTGATGCACTTGGTCCGCACCTGAACATGGCCAGACGACTGCGTGCATGCAGGCCTACAAGAAAAGTGTAGAAGTGCATTATAGTAGTAGTAGCTGTCTGTCGCGAAGCGACAATGACCGCCTTCACTTTCACTTTACAGCTGTTCTCCATACAGCTCGCTGGCCTGCAGCAGTTGTCCAAGTCTTGATTTCGATTTGCCTTCGCTTAAGGTTCCGCTTGACCGTGTCCTTGTAGCGAAGCCGTGGTCGACCAATCCCTCTTTCGCCAGCGGGTAGTTGCGAGAATAGTATTTGCTTCGGTAACCTCTCAGAGGGCATCCTGATGACATGGCCTGTCCATCGTAGGTTTTTCCTGATGAGCAGGTCCTCCATAGAAGGCAGGTTTGCTCGCTCTAGAATCTCTTTGTTGGTCACCTTGTCCATCCATGTAATTCTCATGATTGCTCGGAGGTGTCTCATCATGAAAGCGTGAAGTTTCTTTACTTGACTTTTGTAAAGAGTCCAGCTTTCCGCACCGTACAAGAGAGTGGATAGGACGATAGCCCTGTATATTTTGCACTTAACTCTTGTTGAGACATGATGGTTGTTCCATAGCCTGATTCGCAGTCTACCAAAGGCACTGCTGGCCTTTGACATTCTTTTCACCAGCTCAGAGTCGATGCGTCCGTCTTTGGATATAGAGCTGCCGAGATAAGTGAAGCCATCTACCTGGTTTAGAGCTGTCCCATCCACAAGGATCTCCTCCTCCTCTCGATTGTCTGTCCCTGGTTGGAATAGTACTTCAGTCTTTTTGATGTTTATTTGTAGACCGAACTTCTTTGATGCTGATGAAAATACATCTATCATCTGCAAAGAGAAGTTCCCTCACGAGAATCTGTGTAGACTTCGTCTTAGCTTTGAAGTGTGCGACATTGAAGAGGTCGGCGTCTTGACGCGATTGTATGTATACACCCTCCTCAAAGTCCGCAAAGGCCTCCTCCAGCATCGCCGAGAGGAAGATGGAGAACAGCGTAGGGGCCAACACACATCCTTGTTTTACACCGTTACTTACAGGGAAGCTATCGGATGTTTCGCCTGCTTCCTTGACTTTAGCCATCATACCCGTGTGTAGTGACTCTATCATTCCGGTGAACTTCTCAGGGCATCCATACTTTCGGAGTAGTTGCCATAGACCTGTCCTACCAACAGTGTCAAATGCTTTGGTGAAATCCACAAAAACCACATAGAGCGATCGGTTGTGCTCGATACACTTCTCCTGTAATTGTCTGAGGCAGAAGATCATGTCTACTGTGCTCCGGTTGTTTCGGAATCCGCATTGAGTCTCTGGCAATATATCCGGTGTAATGTGGGCATTCAATCTGTTAAGAAGAATCCGGGCAAAAACTTTCCCTGCTATCGACAATAGCGATATTCCTCTGTAGTTTCCACACTGAGTTCTATCTCCTTTTTTGAAGATGCATGGTGACAATATTAGCATCCTTCCATTCCTGAGGTACAGAGCCTTCTGCCCATGCTTGTTGTATCAGCATTAGTAAACTGTTGATTTATAGCGTGGCTCCTCCGTGCTTCCATATCTCGCTTGGTATCCCATCCACTCCAGGGGCCTTGCCATCAGCCAAGGAGGCAATTGCCAGGTTTAGCTCTTTTCGATCCTATCACGCGCTGCAGGCTCGATATCTCCTGGCTGGTTGAGTAGTGTCTCAAAATGCTGTGACCATCGTTCAAGCACTCTTTTGTTGTCTGAAAAGGTTGTGTTACCGTCCAGGGACTTGAGATGAACTGTACTCCTTGTCTGGGGGCCCCAGACTTCCTTCAGTCCAGTGTAGAAGGACTTCATGTCATTATTGTCTGCGGAGCGTTGCAGGTCCTCTGCCTTTTCTCCCACCAGGTGGTTTTCATTTTCCGTGTGTACCTCTGCAAGTGTCTGCAGGCTTCCTTGTACGCGGTGGTGGTGGACCTGGTGCTTCTAGTCTGCAATACACGTTGGTGTGTTTCATCCCTTTTCTTCATGAGTATCAAAAGCTCGGAGTCTTCTGGGTCAAACCAGTCATGGTGTTTTCGCTCTGGTTTACCGAGGGTGTTGCTCGCTGTCTCATATACTACTTTGCTGAGTGATGCCCAGGTCCGATCAACTGTCATTCCCTCTTGCACTCCCCAGTTCGTCAGAGCTTTGTCCATATCTTGCTCTAGATTTAGCCGTTGTGTATTGACGTGTAGCCGGTCGGTGTTCAGCTTTGCAAGTTTAGTAGCTCCTTGCTTCCTACGCTTTGAACGTAAAGCAAATGCAACCTTTGATCTTAGTAGCTGGTGATCGGTCAAGCAGTTAGCTCCACGCATAGTTCTTGTGCTGTGAATATCCATTCTGTCTCGTTGTCTTGTTATGACGTAATCAATCAGGCAGTGGCGGATCCAGGGGGGCCCCTAGGAAAAAACAGGTAAAAACACCCTTTTTTTGAAAAAAAAAGAAGATGGGCCCCCTCCTCTGGCGCCCAAGGGGTGGCGGTGGAAAAAATCACCCTTCCCGTAAGGAAAATTTTTTTTCGGGTGCCAAACAAAAATTTGTGGTCACTACCCCTGGCGCCCAAGGGGGGGTGGCGGTGGAAAAAAAAATTTTCGGGTGCCAAATTTTTTTTTGCTCATTACCTACTCCCCGATTACCGATTCCGTGCCTGCCAATCACTGTCTGCTATTTCTCATAGTCATGTCCTACCCGGGCATTGAAGTCTCCCATCAATATCAGCTTGTCAGTCCGGGGGGTGTCCCGCAACGTTTTTCTAAGCTGATTGTAGAAGTTCTCCTTTGTTTCATCCGGACTCGTCATGGTTGGTGCGTATACACTGATGAGAGTAACATTTCCCTTCTTTGTCAGTGGTACCGTCATTGTCATAATTCTATCATTAACCGCTTTTGGCATTTCTTTTCTGATAGCAAATCCCACTCCAGCCTCTCGTCGTACCCCGTCCGGCTTGCCGCTCCAGAAGAATGTGTAGCCCATGTCATCGAGCCTTCCTGACTCGGAGAAACGTGTTTCACTCAGAGCAGCAATGTCAATTCTGTATTTCTCCAGCTCCATGGCTACAAGGGCAGTCCTTCTCTCTGGCCTGCCAGTTCCCTCCCGATCGAGGAGTGTCCTGACATTCCACTGTCCAAACGTCATTGTAGTTATTCCGCTGGTGTCGTCTTTTTGTTTTTGTTGTTTGCTTCCTAGCATACTTGGCACTGTCGACGGAAGAACTGATCTAACAGCGCGGTCCTTGTTAACCCGGAAGGCGACCGAACCGGTATGAAGTTTCATACTGTTGTGCATATAATCATGAAGGCTGCTTGCAAATGTGGTTAAGTACCGGTAGCTCTTGCAAGTTACTAACGGCACTCTCTCGGGGAACTGGTGGCAGTTTCACACCGGCGAGGACAAGCCAGGACGGGTGTGAACCACTAGACCCTGCAGTGACTGGTCGAAGGATGTCGGGAGTTCCGTATCGTCAATCGCCCTCCATGCTCTCACGGTGGCATGGTTTTCTGTTAGGGTTTGCTCCCTTAGCCTTAATTAGATTCTAAAGAGAACCTGAACCACAAGGCAATGGTTACAACTAAGCATGGCAAATACCACAACTACTAGAACAAAAACAGATGGAACAAAAGTCAGTGTGCCTTGCTTCATTTTGAATTTCTTTGTAAGTTATGCGTGTTGCAAAATTCAATACTAGACTACTACTAATACATTAAGTTGCTGATTGTAACTAGATCTAGTCTATATAAAGACTTAAAAACAAAAAATAAAATCGTATGACATAAAATTAATATAATCGACTTGTTCGACTAAGTTCTGTGGCACAAACTCGGCATCATTGGACAAACCTAACAATTGGATAAACCTAACAATTACAGAGCCTGGTCTTGTTGCTCTGTTCGCCAGCAGTTTAAGGATATGAAACCCCGCGGCACACTACTCACAAGAGCTCTAACAAGCCAAGCTTATACAGAGCCTTCAAGTAAAATAATGCCGCGTATGTACCACTCACCCAATCGATTCAAGAACAAATTATGATTAACGTAAAACAAGAAAAAGAAAAACAATAAATGCCAAATTGTTAACTTAATAATATTGTCAGCACTCAAACACACCCAACGCACATATCAGTACTGTCATGAAATTGGTTTAATTTCGTAGGTAGTTATGTTTGGAATCAAGAAAATCACTTGTCTTAAATCGTGTTCCTCATATCTTCGGCGTAGATGGCGTAATTAGTTGATCTAATGCATAGTGCAAATTACGTTTTAAGACATTGTTTGATCGTGCATGTCTTAGACAGTTTTGGTCTAATGACTATTCTACCATGGACATTTACTTGGTCTTTCTCATTTAGTTTTATAGATTAGAATAAGTGTTTTCGTTTGGTATATGGTTCATTTAGATCCGATATCGGAAAGTGAAATTATACCTAATGTTTGTGTAATTCTTGGAAATTAACCTAACGCCCACTGGGCACATTACATTGTAAAGTAATCTGACCATGTTTGCCCAATAAAATTGAATGTGTGCGAACGAAATGATTTATATGATCGTTTGCATGTCTTTCCATGAGGAAACCTAAGATTGATTTCTGGTTTTAGGTGACGACCATGGTAAGAATTGTGTTTGTTGGGTCTTGTGCTTCCAGCATTAGACAATACCAGGGGTTGCTCTTTCGGTGGTCCAGTGGTCGGTGGTCTGGAGCAGACGGCTGGTAGGGACTACTCTGTAGCAGAGCCAGTGGCATGGTCGTGTGAGCTGAGTGTACACAAGTAGATGCCTATGGTCGGGTGAGGCAACTGCACAAAGACAGACGGTCTAGGTGTTTAAAGGTGCATGCCAAAAGCAAACTGGTGCGGCCAATTGGAGTTGCATGCAAAAGCAGACTGGTATAGACGTCTGAAAGGTGCAGAAGCAGACTGGCATAGTCGTTTAGAGGTGTACAAGCAAGCTGGTGGTACACGACTGTACAACGGTTGGTAGTCTGGAGGTGGTGAAGTGCAGACCTGTGACGGTCCGTTATTGTCGACTGGACAGTGGTCGAGAGGTGGTGCAGAGCAAGATATCAGAGTGGTGTCAACGTCAACGGGGCAGTATATCTCTGCCAAACGGATCTACGGCGAAATTTGTACCGGACTTGGAAAACCTGCCAGCAGGAGGCATCCTGACAAGATAAGCTGCTGGGCAGAATTTGACAGAGCACCGGTTTCGTTACATGTGGTGTCAGAAGTGGGATCCAGTGACAATGGCACAAGGAAGATATATGCATTATCGACCAACGCCAGGAGAAATGATGGCACACTTAGAAAGGAGTATGACAGATATAGATGAAATGATGGAGCAACTAGGTGTTTCAATGAGTCAGGCAATTGTTGCAGACTCAGAACCACGTCGTCAGGAGGCGTTTCCAACCGTGAGTGAACAAACTGCATCAGGACCAACTGCAGATTCACAGATGCCAGCGGCCCAGCGGGTTAGATTTAGTTCAACGCCCCGAGAACGAAGTAGGCGGCTGCCCACTGCAGGAACTGGTGTTCATATTACACCACCGCATTTCTCTCCACATATACATGATGTGGGAATGGCAAATGATGCATTAATCGGCAGACGACCCCATATGGTACCAGACAGATTTGACGGTCGCGACCCTGTCGAGGATTACTTGCACCATTTAGAGGCATGTGCTGGAGTAAACAGATGGACCAAAGTAGAAGCAGTGCAGTTTCTTGCTGCAAGTTTGAGAGGATCTGCTGTGAAGTTGTTAACCCAACAGCTTGGAGTGGAGTTGACGTACGACGAGTTGGTATACAGACTCAGGAACCGGTTTGGCTTTGGAGGCAAAGCTGATGTATACCTGGCAGAGTTGAGACAGCGTCGTCGCCAACCAAAGGAAAGTCTCCAGGAACTAGGACAGAAGATACGGGAGCTGTGTGCTTTGTCCTACCCCGAGTTCGATGAAAAAGGACAAGACCGACTAGCTCGTGGGCATTTTCTGGATGCAGTAGTAACACCAGAAATAAGAGAGGGGTTGTTCCGTGCTCAACCTTGCACGCTTGATGATGCTGTGGAAGCAGCTTTAAATACAGAGGCCTTTCTGTGGATGGAGGGTCAGAGAAATGAAGTGAGACGTTCAACCAGCTATAGTCGAGCACTGGAAGAGTGTGAGGTTGCAGTCATGCGTGAACAGCAACCAAGGAATCTTACTATTGACCAGATAGTGAAGGCGGTATCAGACGTCTTAGACATGAGAGATAGGAGGAATACGACTAAGACTGAACCAGGTGGCATGGATGTACCAGATAGAAGGCCGGAACGAACCATTCCAACCAAAGTTGTTGACCAGGAAGATAAACGGTGTTTTAACTGTAATGAATTGGGACACTGGAGGAACCATTGTCCTTATCCTAAGAAAGTTAAGGGAGGAATAGTAACTCCAGCAGCAGAGAAAGTAAATACGAGCTCGCAGAAGGCAACTGCAAATGAGAGCACAGAGGAAGAGGAGCAGACCAGAGTTGATTCGTCTCAGGATTCTAAAATGAAAGGACTTTTCCTGGAAGGGAAAGTCAATGGACAGTCCTTAAAATGGCTGGTCGACACCGGAGCCACCAACACTCTGATTTCAGAGAATGTGTTTGACCGGATAGAGGAGGTTAAAAGACCTGAGTTATTACCAGTGACCAGCGTGGTACTACAAGCAGATGGGACCCCGTTGAGGACCAGAGGTAAATCAAGGCTGGAAGTGCAGATCGGAGATTTACTTGTCACTACCATGGCTACTGTGGCCAGCCTCAAGAACGAAGGCATTCTTGGGCTAGATTTCCTAGTTCAAATTAATGCCGTACTTGACTGCCAGAAGATGGAATTGAGGACCCAGAGGGGCATTATTCCATGCCTAGATAGTGAAGGAAAATCATTCTGCAGAAGGATAGTAGCTGGAGAGGAATACTCAATTCCTCCAGGACACGAAATGGTGATAGCAGGCAGAGAAACAGGCAAACAGGTAGCACTAAGTGAAGTATTGGTAGAACCCCCTGCGAACCCAACATAATTATTGAGAAAGGGACTCATCGTTGCAAGATCTGCCGTGAAGACAGGTGAAGATGTGTTGCCTGTCAGGAGTTCAATCCAACAAGGGAACAGAACTTCATAAAGGCAGGCACTGACATTGCTTCATTGTCAGCGCTGGAAGAAGTGGGCACAGAAATGTCCAACCAGACGATGCCCACTGAAACTAGTAGAAGCAGAAACATTCCGGACCATTTACAGGATCGTTTGGCTCGCAGTATCAGTGAAGTCCCAGCCCAATGCCATGATGCAATCAAGGAACTGCTGGTCGAAAATGCAGATGTTTGCTCGAAAGGACCATCGGATCTGGGCCAGACGAATCTGGTTCAACATGGTATTGACACTGGTACCGCAAAACCAATGCGCCAAGCGCAGAGAAGACACCCGATGACGCAGAGAGAGTTGTATGGATGAGGAAGAAGAGTTGGATTACGACGAAAGGGCCACTTGACTTGCGATATTCGCCTAGTAAAATGGCGTCGGAGACTGCATAAGCTAGTGAGTGGACTGAATATCCTATTAAGAATGCTGGAACTCAAACGACACTGATAGTTCTCGTCAAAGAAGTCAGTCAGTACTGCATGAACTTAGAACCGCTGGTCCCGGTGGGAAGGTGCCCTTGAACAAATCTACTGACACATTCCAGATCCCCCCAGACGTCATCTTTGTTCGCACCACTGAGCGATATATATGTTACCAAGGAGGGAGAACTGTTGGAAGTAGTGACCGAGGATCTAATAAAGAAAGAGGCGTCTTGAACTGTTTTCTCACTTCAAACTGTTCTTTGCAATTATTTTGTTAAGTTTAAGGACAAGTTCCTAAGGCAAATACTAAGGGAATGATACCTAGATGCCCATGGACGGTATTTGCTGTAAATGTGTTATATGCCAGTTTGTAAAGGGTTGTTAGATAACGCTCGGGGGCCGAGCTAAGAAAAAGAAGGGAGTTGTGTCACGAAATTGGTTTAATTTCGTAGGTAGTTATGTTTGGAATCAAGAAAATCACTTGTCTTAATTCGTGTACCTCATATCTTCGGCGTAGATGGCGTAATTAGTTGATCTAATGCATAGTGCAAATTACGTTTTAAGACATTGTTTGATCGTGCATGTTTTAGACAGTTTTGGTCTAATGACTATTCTACCATGGACATTTACTTGGTCTTTTTCATTTAGTTTTATAGATTAGAATAAGTGTTTTCGTTTGGTATATGGTTCATTTAGATCCGATATCGGAAAGTGAAATTATACCTAATGTTTGTGTAATTCTTGGGAATTAACCTAACGAGAACAACAAATGTCAAAGTAATGTGTATTTAGATCAAGTGTTTCGCACAAGGCGTTGTGGCGTGCGCCTGTAATCCAGCTAACAGTGGAAGTTACAAACTGATTCAGCCGAGGACGCAGGTTCGAAACTGAATCGCGTCTTTCGGATGGTGACGTTAAAGGTCGGTCCCCAGACGTAAATAATCATATCTGATTGATACACGTCTGTAAAAACCCAATACACACACACACAACTAGGCGTTGTGGCGTGCGCCTGTAATCCAGCTAACAGTGGAAGTTACAAACTGATTCAGCCGAGGACGCAGGTTCGAAACTGAATCGCGTCTTTCGGATGGTGACGTTAAAGGTCGGTCCCCAGACGTAAATAATCATATCTGATTGATACACGTCTGTAAAACCCAATACACACACATGGTGTTACAAACTGATTCAGCCGAGGACGCAGGTTCGAAACTGAGTCACGTCTTTCGGATGGTGACGTTAAAGGTCGGTCCCCAGACGTAAATAATCATATCCGATTGATACACGTCTGTAAAAACCCAATCACACACACATGTGAGGAGCTTGAGGCCGCGATCTAAATGATTACTGTCGCCGACTGGGCACATTACATTGTAAAGTAATCTGACCATGTTTGCCCAATAAAGTTGAATGTGTGCGAACGAAATGATTTATATGATCGTTTGCATGTCTTTCCATGAGGAAACCTAAGATTGATTTCTGGTTTTAGGTGACGACCATGGTAAGAATTGTGTTTGTTGGGTCTTGTGCTTCCAGCATTAGACAATACCAGGGGTTGCTCTTTCGGTGGTCCAGTGGTCGGTGGTCTGGAGCAGACGGCTGGTAGGGACTACTCTGTAGCAGAGCCAGTGGCATGGTCGTGTGAGCTGAGTGTACACAAGTAGATGCCTATGGTCGGGTGAGGCAACTGCACAAAGACAGACGGTCTAGGTGTTTAAAGGTGCATGCCAAAAGCAAACTGGTGCGGCCAATTGGAGTTGCATGCAAAAGCAGACTGGTATAGACGTCTGAAAGGTGCAGAAGCAGACTGGCATAGTCGTTTAGAGGTGTACAAGCAAGCTGGTGGTACACGACTGTACAACGGTTGGTAGTCTGGAGGTGGTGAAGTGCAGACCTGTGACGGTCCGTTATTGTCGACTGGACAGTGGTCGAGAGGTGGTGCAGAGCAAGATATCAGAGTGGTGTCAACGTCAACGGGGCAGTATATCTCTGCCAAACGGATCTACGGCGAAATTTGTACCGGACTTGGAAAACCTGCCAGCAGGAGGCATCCTGACAAGATAAGCTGCTGGGCAGAATTTGACAGAGCACCGGTTTCGTTACATGTGGTGTCAGAAGTGGGATCCAGTGACAATGGCACAAGGAAGATATATGCATTATCGACCAACGCCAGGAGAAATGATGGCACACTTAGAAAGGAGTATGACAGATATAGATGAAATGATGGAGCAACTAGGTGTTTCAATGAGTCAGGCAATTGTTGCAGACTCAGAACCACGTCGTCAGGAGGCGTTTCCCCCAACCGTGAGTGAACAAACTGCATCAGGACCAACTGCAGATTCACAGATGCCAGCGGCCCAGCGGGTTAGATTTAGTTCAACGCCCCGAGAACGAAGTAGGCGGCTGCCCACTGCAGGAACTGGTGTTCATATTACACCACCGCATTTCTCTCCACATATACATGATGTGGGAATGGCAAATGATGCATTAATCGGCAGACGACCCCATATGGTACCAGACAGATTTGACGGTCGCGACCCTGTCGAGGATTACTTGCACCATTTAGAGGCATGTGCTGGAGTAAACAGATGGACCAAAGTAGAAGCAGTGCAGTTTCTTGCTGCAAGTTTGAGAGGATCTGCTGTGAAGTTGTTAACCCAACAGCTTGGAGTGGAGTTGACGTACGACGAGTTGGTATACAGACTCAGGAACCGGTTTGGCTTTGGAGGCAAAGCTGATGTATACCTGGCAGAGTTGAGACAGCGTCGTCGCCAACCAAAGGAAAGTCTCCAGGAACTAGGACAGAAGATACGGGAGCTGTGTGCTTTGTCCTACCCCGAGTTCGATGAAAAAGGACAAGACCGACTAGCTCGTGGGCATTTTCTGGATGCAGTAGTAACACCAGAAATAAGAGAGGGTTGTTCCGTGCTCAACCTTGCACGCTTGATGATGCTGTGGAAGCAGCTTTAAATACAGAGGCCTTTCTGTGGATGGAGGGTCAGAGAAATGAAGTGAGACGTTCAACCAGCTATAGTCGAGCACTGGAAGAGTGTGAGGTTGCAGTCATGCGTGAACAGCAACCAAGGAATCTTACTATTGACCAGATAGTGAAGGCGGTATCAGACGTCTTAGACATGAGAGATAGGAGGAATACGACTAAGACTGAACCAGGTGGCATGGATGTACCAGATAGAAGGCCGGAACGAACCATTCCAACCAAAGTTGTTGACCAGGAAGATAAACGGTGTTTTAACTGTAATGAATTGGGACACTGGAGGAACCATTGTCCTTATCCTAAGAAAGTTAAGGGAGGAATAGTAACTCCAGCAGCAGAGAAAGTAAATACGAGCTCGCAGAAGGCAACTGCAAATGAGAGCACAGAGGAAGAGGAGCAGACCAGAGTTGATTCGTCTCAGGATTCTAAAATGAAAGGACTTTTCCTGGAAGGGAAAGTCAATGGACAGTCCTTAAAATGGCTGGTCGACACCGGAGCCACCAACACTCTGATTTCAGAGAATGTGTTTGACCGGATAGAGGAGGTTAAAAGACCTGAGTTATTACCAGTGACCAGCGTGGTACTACAAGCAGATGGGACCCCGTTGAGGACCAGAGGTAAATCAAGGCTGGAAGTGCAGATCGGAGATTTACTTGTCACTACCATGGCTACTGTGGCCAGCCTCAAGAACGAAGGCATTCTTGGGCTAGATTTCCTAGTTCAAATTAATGCCGTACTTGACTGCCAGAAGATGGAATTGAGGACCCAGAGGGGCATTATTCCATGCCTAGATAGTGAAGGAAAATCATTCTGCAGAAGGATAGTAGCTGGAGAGGAATACTCAATTCCTCCAGGACACGAAATGGTGATAGCAGGCAGAGAAACAGGCAAACAGGTAGCACTAAGTGAAGTATTGGTAGAACCCCCTGCGAACCCAACATAATTATTGAGAAAGGGACTCATCGTTGCAAGATCTGCCGTGAAGACAGGTGAAGATGTGTTGCCTGTCAGGGAGTTCAATCCAACAAGGGAACAGAACTTCATAAAGGCAGGCACTGACATTGCTTCATTGTCAGCGCTGGAAGAAGTGGGCACAGAAATGTCCAACCAGACGATGCCCACTGAAACTAGTAGAAGCAGAAACATTCCGGACCATTTACAGGATCGTTTGGCTCGCAGTATCAGTGAAGTCCCAGCCCAATGCCATGATGCAATCAAGGAACTGCTGGTCGAAAATGCAGATGTTTGCTCGAAAGGACCATCGGATCTGGGCCAGACGAATCTGGTTCAACATGGTATTGACACTGGTACCGCAAAACCAATGCGCCAAGCGCAGAGAAGACACCCGATGACGCAGAGAGAGTTGTATGGATGAGGAAGAAGAGTTGGATTACGACGAAAGGGCCACTTGACTTGCGATATTCGCCTAGTAAAATGGCGTCGGAGACTGCATAAGCTAGTGAGTGGACTGAATATCCTATTAAGAATGCTGGAACTCAAACGACACTGATAGTTCTCGTCAAAGAAGTCAGTCAGTACTGCATGAACTTAGAACCGCTGGTCCCGGTGGGAAGGTGCCCTTGAACAAATCTACTGACACATTCCAGATCCCCCCAGACGTCATCTTTGTTCGCACCACTGAGCGATATATATGTTACCAAGGAGGGAGAACTGTTGGAAGTAGTGACCGAGGATCTAATAAAGAAAGAGGCGTCTTGAACTGTTTTCTCACTTCAAACTGTTCTTTGCAATTATTTTGTTAAGTTTAAGGACAAGTTCCTAAGGCAAATACTAAGGGAATGATACCTAGATGCCCATGGACGGTATTTGCTGTAAATGTGTTATATGCCAGTTTGTAAAGGGTTGTTAGATAACGCTCGGGGGCCGAGCTAAGAAAAAGAAGGGAGTTGTGTCACGAAATTGGTTTAATTTCGTAGGTAGTTATGTTTGGAATCAAGAAAATCACTTGTCTTAATTCGTGTACCTCATATCTTCGGCGTAGATGGCGTAATTAGTTGATCTAATGCATAGTGCAAATTACGTTTTAAGACATTGTTTGATCGTGCATGTTTTAGACAGTTTTGGTCTAATGACTATTCTACCATGGACATTTACTTGGTCTTTTTCATTTAGTTTTATAGATTAGAATAAGTGTTTTCGTTTGGTATATGGTTCATTTAGATCCGATATCGGAAAGTGAAATTATACCTAATGTTTGTGTAATTCTTGGGAATTAACCTAACGAGAACAACAAATGTCAAAGTAATGTGTATTTAGATCAAGTGTTTCGCACAAGGCGTTGTGGCGTGCGCCTGTAATCCAGCTAACAGTGGAAGTTACAAACTGATTCAGCCGAGGACGCAGGTTCGAAACTGAATCGCGTCTTTCGGATGGTGACGTTAAAGGTCGGTCCCCAGACGTAAATAATCATATCTGATTGATACACGTCTGTAAAAACCCAATACACACACACACACAACTAGGCGTTGTGGCGTGCGCCTGTAATCCAGCTAACAGTGGAAGTTACAAACTGATTCAGCCGAGGACGCAGGTTCGAAACTGAATCGCGTCTTTCGGATGGTGACGTTAAAGGTCGGTCCCCAGACGTAAATAATCATATCTGATTGATACACGTCTGTAAAAACCCAATACACACACATGGTGTTACAAACTGATTCAGCCGAGGACGCAGGTTCGAAACTGAGTCACGTCTTTCGGATGGTGACGTTAAAGGTCGGTCCCCAGACGTAAATAATCATATCCGATTGATACACGTCTGTAAAAACCCAATCACACACACATGTGAGGAGCTTGAGGCCGCGATCTAAATGATTACTGTCGCCGACTGGGCACATTACATTGTAAAGTAATCTGACCATGTTTGCCCAATAAAGTTGAATGTGTGCGAACGAAATGATTTATATGATCGTTTGCATGTCTTTCCATGAGGAAACCTAAGATTGATTTCTGGTTTTAGGTGACGACCATGGTAAGAATTGTGTTTGTTGGGTCTTGTGCTTCCAGCATTAGACAATACCAGGGGTTGCTCTTTCGGTGGTCCAGTGGTCGGTGGTCTGGAGCAGACGGCTGGTAGGGACTACTCTGTAGCAGAGCCAGTGGCATGGTCGTGTGAGCTGAGTGTACACAAGTAGATGCCTATGGTCGGGTGAGGCAACTGCACAAAGACAGACGGTCTAGGTGTTTGAAGGTGCATGCAAAAGCAAACTGGTGCGGCCAATTGGAGTTGCATGCAAAAGCAGACTGGTATAGACGTCTGAAAGGTGCAGAAGCAGACTGGCATAGTCGTTTAGAGGTGTACAAGCAAGCTGGTGGTACACGACTGTACAACGGTTGGTAGTCTGGAGGTGGTGAAGTGCAGACCTGTGACGGTCCGTTATTGTCGACTGGACAGTGGTCGAGAGGTGGTGCAGAGCAAGATATCAGAGTGGTGTCAACGTTAACGGGGCAGTATATCTCTGCCAAACGGATCTACGGCGAAATTTGTACCGGACTTGGAAAACCTGCCAGCAGGAGGCATCCTGACAAGATAAGCTGCTGGACAGAATTTGACAGAGCACCGGTTTCGTTACAGTACGAAGCGTAATACATCTATACAAATTGCATACATCTACAAAATGCATACATGCATATATATCTTTTCAAATCCAGTAATATAATTATTTATATTATTTCATATTAATAGTAACATAAATGTGCATAATATTATTGAAGTAAAGGATATTCCCCTTATGTTGATCCAGTGACGTCACGTAGACAACTCAGCTGCGCGAACTTCAGGGGGGCATTTCATCAACATTTGTCCACCGACAACTGTCAGCGCCGACTAAATTTGACCAATCAGAGGCCTGGAAAATAGTCTGTGACAGTAAAATTGTCGGTGAAAATGATATTAGTCGGTGAAAACCACCGACTAATTGTTTCATGAAACGCCCCCCAGATGAAAGGCGCTGCATGGCGCAGGTGTACCGTGCGTAATTAAAAACATAGAAGTAATAAAACAAATAACAGAGGGCGCAATATGTAGTCACAACAGGTGTATAGCACTACGCACTACGCGCAGCAAAAACAACTGCAATTTTGACTTCCTTCACTACCAAAAATCCAAAATTTGATCGCTAAATCACCAAAAATATGAAAATCAAAAAGCTAAATCAAAAAATTCATCCTAAAAATGGCTTGTAAGCGTCCAGATCATCACTCCAGTACCAATCACAACATTAAAAAACAAACGCCAAAACGGAAAAAACAAGAGAAACAAAGGAGCTCAGCAGAAACACGTCCGCCCCCTTGGGGTACCGCAAGTGCATTTCAACAACAAATTCGCAGACAAAAGTTATATCCTAACCATGGGGAGGAACCAATATCCCCTGGTTTCTAGTCCCCCCTCCCCAATTCTAATTCAATCTGGAAATGCTTATTTCATTGAAGGAAATATTGGGAACAATCGCACGTTAACTAGACTACATTTGGCTTATTTCAAGCATTAACAATTATTGTAGGCCTATATCTCTCTGCGGGGGAATTCGCCTTCCCTGTTACGTGCTCTCTCTCTCTCTCTCTCTTGCTCTCTCTCTCTCTCTCTCCCTCTCTATCTGTCTTTTCTTATTCACTCTACCTCTTTTATCTCTCCTTTCAATCACTTTCTTTTTCTTTCATTCTATCTCTATAACCTTTCTATAACTCCCCCTCTTTCTCTCCCTCTTTCTATTCTCCCTGTAATGATGGTTGCATTGAACCCACGTATACTTAACGTATTCTTACGTATTGTTTACGGTTTGGGGAAAGGTATTAAAGCTGCAAAATCGTAAGGACTTGTAAATACCCGTAACTAACTCGTAACTATTCGTAACAACCCGTACACGGGTCGTAAAATGCCCGTAAGTGGCTCGTAGTTATTTGTGACAACTCGTAACAAATCGTGAATTTTTGCCGTAAATGCATCGTAATAACTCGTAATAATCCGTAAGAACTCGTAATTAGCTCGTAATAACTCGTAACAACTCTTAAAATCGGTCGTAAAAGTGGCCAAATCGTAAGGATCCGTGAAAGATCCGTGAATTTGTGCGATCCGTAAGGACTCGTAAGAAAAATCGTGTATGTAAAGGGGGTATAAAGGCAAAACAGTGAGAGAAACAAACTAGTGAAAGTTTGAGCAATATCCGATAACAAAAATGGGAAAGTTATGAATTTTTGAAGTTGTCATCAGTGAACCACAAATTGGAAACACTGTGACGGATCTTGCGAGCTCCTCTCCAATTCGATCTATACAGAGAATTTCATTATCTTTCATTTTTTAGTTGTTGATGACGGAATAAATTTGTTTCGTTCATGGGTTATATACAAAATATATTTGCAATAAGTGTATTTACTGTGAATGTATGATTGATACTTTTTTTGGTACAGTTGGAGGGGACCTCGCAAGTTTCGTCACAGAGTTGCCAATTTTGTGTTTGATTGATCGCACCTTCAAAAATCCATGACTTTCTTATTTTATATCGATTTGTGCTCAAACTTTCACTGACTTGTTTCACTAATTTGTCTGCTTCCATTAATATTAAAACCAACTTAATACCAGGGTGGACTTCCCCATTAATATTCGAGGGATGAAATACAAATGAAAAAGACCATTCATTAGAGAAGATGTGGGAATTTCCACGCCGTTGAGTATTCTAATCCTGCCGCCCCTTAGCTCTCTCTCTTTCTCTATCTCTCTCCTTTTCGCCATTGATGGGGTATACAGGCCATCCGTGCCTCCTGTAACTACGCCACTGCCTGTAACAATCTTCATAGTCTATTCAAATAAAAAGCTTTGTACGAGTTGTCTGTTTCCCAAAGACGATAGGGGGCATTTTATTCCCAATTATGACCCTGTCTGTATCCGTACTTCGGTATTAACCCAATAAACTCAATTGGTCTACCTCTGCCTGATTAAAATAAACGTTTAACACACTTTTGTATTGTTTCCGTGTTTATTCATTAAAAAAAGAAATACAAAGTAAATTAGGTCCAGATTACGTTTAGAACTATCCCCTAGGATAGTTGTCCGGGGTAGTTGTCCTAGAGGATGGTTGTCGTAGGGGTACTTGTCTGGGCGTAGTTGTCCGGGGGTAGTTGTCCGGGGTTAGTTGTCTGGGGGTAGTTGTCCGGGGTAGTTGTCCTAGGGGTAGTCTTCTGGGGTAGTTGTCCTAGGGGGTAGTTGTCTAGGAGGTAGTTGCCTGGGGGTAGTTGTCCTAGGGGGTAGTCGTCCTAGAGGGTGGTTGCCCTAGGGGGTAGTTATCCTAGGTGGTAGTTGTCCTAGAGGGTGGCTATCCTAGGGGTGGTTATCCTAGGGGTGGTTATCCGGAGGGTGGTTGTCCAGGGGGTAGGTGTCCTAGAACTTGTTTGTCTATTGAAAATCCCGGTAAAACCTGAAGATTATTGAATCTCAATCCTTCAATATCTGTTTAAAATATTTTGAAAGATGTAGGGTAATTTATAACCGATCGCAGGCCGCATGAGGGCGACAATGTAACCGCAGAAATACACAATGTTGTAACACAAAATAATAGTGGCGTTATTACATGCTTTCTTCCTCCATCTTTCTTTCTTGCGCCCCCTTTCCTTTATAATACGTGCCCTTTTTCCTTATGCTGAGTGACCCCATTTAAACAAAAAGCCCCTTCCCCTTCTCATAAATGCCCCTGTTCACCTATGAAATATTTCCCTTTCATTCTTATAAGTGCCCCTTTTCATCTCTTGTAAATGACCCTATTCAATTCTGAGAGATACTTGTTTTACTTTGACAAGTGCCCCTTCCCCTCCTGATCGGTGCCCCTTTTCTTTCAACAAATGTACATTTCCCTTTATTATTAGTGCCCCTTTTTCATTCTCATAAGTGCCTCTTTTCATATATGGTCAGTGCCCCTTTTTAGATGCGATAAGTGCCCCTTTTCACCTCTGATAATTACCCTTTTAACAATGATACGTACCCCTTTTCCTTTCTAATAAGGAACCTATCCCTTTTTCATAAATGCCCCTTATCACTTCTTATAAATGCCCCTATCAAAATCTGATGGGTGCCTCTTTTCCGCCGACAAATGCCCATTTCCCATTCTCATAAGTGCCTTTTTCATCGCTGGTGGGTGTCTTATTTTTGAGGTGTAAGAAGTGCCCTATTTTCTTTTTCTTTTCTAATAATTGTCTTATCGCTTTCGATAAGTGTCCCCTTTTCCTGTCATCATTAAACGTGCCTCTAATTTCAAGCGACTAAGAGCAATTTTCCCCAAAGCTCGCTCGCAACGCTCGCTCGCATTTAAAAGTATTATAATTATGTTACTTATCAAAGGCCTTTTCAGTCTTCCGTTATGAGAATGTGCTTACAACTCCATCAGGATTGGGTTTTTCTCTTTATAAGAGGTAATTTTTCGCACTGCGACCTCACAAATCTTAAACAATTTCCTCGCTCGCTTTGCTCGCTCGCAAATGAATTTTCAGACCATCACACCTAACTGCAAAGTATGATGCTTAAGCAATATCTTATATGATGTATAAAGAAAAGCAAATATTGAAATCATCCCTGATAATGTAATCACAATATAGGGGTATATACCAATGTCTAAAAAATTGTATATTTTCGCTTTGAGACTTCCCTTTGAAGGTGCCCTTTTTTTCTAGAAAGTGCCCTTTTTGTTGGTGCCCCCACTTTGAAAGTCGCTCCGCTGCCTCTGCATAACATGTTTCATAATCTTTACAGAATAATGTATCAACACATGACAATATTCGGCTAAGCACACAATGAATGAATATAGTCAGTCTTGTAACTCTTTGCATTTTGTGATTTCCGACACACTTATCTGTCATAATTCCGGTCATGTCTAGGACTCGGTTCTCTTTACTAGCGCCGCTGCCACCCCATCAAGTTTCCTGTATTATTTGGTATTTGGTTCTTTTTCAATTAGATTTGACGGACACTCATATTCGATATAAACAAAACGTTATTGAATTGTATGAGAGCTATTTGCTCGCCATTACCATTTCTGAAGAATCATATAGTGACACAACATGTTACTACAGAGAATGTCTTATGTAATAGACACTGAACTAGAGAGAGAGAGAAAAAAATAAAGAAGTCTTATACTGATTAAACTGAAGAAGCAGTTCACGACATAGCTCGAGACATTGTTGATTCGCATGCATTTTTGTAAAATAGGCTGTACATGTATTTCAAAACTTTGGTTCCGCCATCACTTTAAATGTATCTAACACGAATATAACGCGAATAAACAATAAATTGCATTATAGATGCGACATGAGCTGATCCTTGTCTTAGCATGGCGTCGTCACTTCAATGTTTAGGTCACTGTATGATATGACAGGGCCGCAGTCTTGTTGGTCTTCTGCTGGGACAATGCCTTGTAAATGTTCATCGGTTGGGCTATCGTACGACATGGAAGTACCTGGTTGGTCATCACCTTCGGAGAGCTTGGTTGTCTCTTTCGTGGCATCAGAAGCTTCTTCAGTAGATTCATTTTGGCTGTTCCTAAAAGGAAATATGACAACATATATGTACATTTGATTATAGTATTTTGTTCTCAAATTATTTATATTAATTTCTTAAATGCACTAAAAGATAGAGAAACGATAAAGAAAAAAAAAAGATTTTGGTTCTCAAACATCTCGTCAAATGTCATTACTAGTGCTGCGTCGAGGTTCGAACTAACGACCTTTGCATCTTCAGATGAGTTTTTATTGTTTCAACCACTCAACTATACGACACATTTGGTATGTTTTATCGTTTTAAGTTCTTACATCTTCAAGTTTAATTCTTACCACTACCAATCATCCTAAAGATTCTTTTTCGAATCTTCGTATAATGGTAAAGAAGTTTTCCAACATGTTTGACTCACCTGCGGATAGCAACAGGGGTACAGCAGGTGTTTGTATCCATCCGGTACGTTAGGGCGACACAGAGCAAACCCAACACAATGAAGCAGAGCAGAGAGACGACAATCCACAGAATGATAGTAGAATTAGAAGTAGTATTAGTTGTAGTTGTAGAAAAAGAAGTAGTAGTAGAAGTAGTAGTAGTAGTAGTAGTGTTAGTAGTAGAATTGGTAGGGGTAGTCGTGTTAGTAGTAGAATTACTAGGAGTAGTAGTTGTAGTAGTAGTAGTTGTTGCAGTAGTACCATTAGTAGGAGGAGGAGTGACATCGGTTGCTGAAAATATAAAATAGCAAGAGCAAAAGATTTGCCACATAAATGGTATTTGTGGTGGATTTGGTGGTAGAATTAGGGCAACATAGAGCTAGCCCAATGAATTTGAGTAAAGCAGAGAGACGAACATCCACTGAATGATTAGACTTGTCACACAGAAATAGGCCCTACTTGCAATGATCTTTAATTGGTATGATTGGAATGCTACGACCTATATAGTGGGATCAAAAGCATGATGTAGTAGACCAAGGACCCAGTTGTATCTAGTGGAACTTTACTCTGAATTAGAATGAATTCAAATGAAAGACGATACTATATACACCTGTATATATATATATATATATATATATATATATATATATATAATTGAAGAGACGCTGAGAGTCGCTGAGACGGAGTCACTAGTTGCTCCAGACTCGGTAAGGTTGGTCACTAACAAACAATTACATTGATATACGTTCTGAAAAGACAGGATTGAGGAAATAATTACAAGCCTACGTTTCTTAATATAGAGAATGTGAATGTGTTTTACGGTAGAAGAAACGCTTGCCACTTTGATTAAGATTAAGTTTGTTTAAGCACTATATAATATAGCACTATGAACAATAAGAATGATGTCGATGATGATTTATATGACGATGATAATATGGTGCACTTATCCGCCCCAGGGGGTGCAAAATGCGCCTACAAAGTACTGTTATTACCCTGGTTTTAGTGAGGTGCCTTGGACAGTGAAGGCATTCAAGAAGTTACTTCCCATCCGCAGCACTTGAGTAAATAGACTAACCTGCTATTCCTGTAGGCCCTGTAGTGATTTTTACCCCGGCATTAATTACGACGTTCCCATTTGATACACCAGGGTCGGGAGGAACAAATGTTGATAAAACATTGTTGGAGGATGGAAGCATCGAGCAAGGTTCAAATCCTGGACTTCTCGTATATCATTGTCAATCCGGGAGTCAAGAGCCTTTGCAATATTGCTACGGTGATAGTGGTAAATCAGAATTAATGTCTTGCCACTGCTACACTACACTAGTACTGTGAAACTAGACTTATGCTTACCTTTAAACACCGGTGTAGGTGGTTGAGGTGGTGGAGACCAGCAAGTACAATTCATATTCATTGTGTTTGATATGCATGGAGAATATATTGAGGCACGCACAGTCGTTACCACAGAAATAAGGAGAAGAATTTTATAGCCCTGCGAAAAAGAAATAAAATGGATTCGAATATTTGAATTTAAAAAAGCATAAAATGTATACGTCATTTGATCTCTAGGTCGTCCCATGTAAAAGTATTGGTTTTAAAGGTGTCGTAGTCGAGTCATTAAAACATTTGATACAAGATGCGAAGGTTGTGGCTTCTATCTCGGCATGGCAATTAAGCAAGGCATTATATTCACATTGCTTCTCTGATCCTCTCCACCAGGTGTTAAATTGGTACCAGATTGGATTCGAAAATTAATGTGATTGGATCGGCCCGTACATATCGGCCCGAAATATTCCCCAGGGAGCGGAGCGTGTGCACTATTACAGATTTGTAATTGAATCCAATGACTGCAGGTTAATAATAATTACAATGTAATACGCTTAGAAACGTAATATTAAGCGCTATAAATGTCATTATTGTTATTATCATTAATAGGCTATCATTAATGTAAGTACAGTGTATTAGTAGTAGGTTTACCGTCATTATAATTATCATTATTATTATCATAATTATTATAATTTTTACTACGTAAAATTCTAGTTCCATGAGACCGATAATGATTCTCGGACTTTATGACGAAATATCCTTTCAAATATGTGAGGAGATCAGGGTAAGCAAACAAGGGTCCTAACAACAAACAAAAAGTGGCCTATCCAATATCTCATATTTATTACGACGACTGGGAAGGTTCTACATTATTCAATATTTACCCTCCTACACCTCACAACATAAGAATACTCAAAAAGCAAAATTATTATCGAAAAAACAACTACACATGTATAAGTTTTTACCCATGACAGTGATTGTTTTATGGAATCTCCTATTTACCAACTGATAACGAATGAGCATACGCAACATTTACATAATCATAATAAGATTCGTGAGACAGTGACTCTTGGAGGCTATACAGTGGCTTAGCTCAGGGGCTCCTCCAAGCGAATGACGCAAAAAGAGGGGAGGGGTACTTGGAGGATAGGGGTAAAGAAGAGAAAATAAAATATGATATTATTAAAGAAAAATATAACACCCTTCCCACGTCCTACCCTAATCGGTGGCCTTGTTAATTCACTCAACTTCATGCACTCGTCTAGTACGACCCCCCTCCCTCCCCCACTGAATGGCTGGCTTCATGTTACCATGACTGAACAAACAAGCGTTAGACTTGGGGCTACGTGATATTTCATTTCGACTTGAAGGTAATCTGTAGGCGTACATGTATCCCGTATAAGCGCTCACGTTGATTTGATATCATATGTAATTTTTCTTTGTATTTTTATATCCCGATTGCTCTTTGTCCTGTCAATTACACTGCAAAATATGAACAGAAACTGAAATTAGCACTAAAACATGTATAGTACATACATCTCGATTTTGCTTAAAATATGCTTTTGTTACTTGATTTTGTGCATATGCCACATGACACAAAACGCTGAATTATAATTATCATAAATTGGAGTTACAGTATTAAAAAATTGTCTAAATAAGAAATAATGATACTTTGTATTTTCGCCATTACGCTAGCAGTTGCTCTGGGAAAGCCGGAAAAATCCTGCTTTTTATTCCTTCTTCTTCTTTCATGTTCTTTCTTCATCTTGTTCTTGTTCTTGTTTTTCTTGTTCTTGTTGTTGTTCTTGTTGTTGTTCTTGTTGTTTTTCTTGTTCGTCTATATACTTCTTCTTCTTTATTTTTCTTCTTCTGTTTGTTACTTTCTTCTCGTTCTTCTCTTCTCTTTTTTACTGATACATGTATAACCGCGTTTGCTGCAACACGGTCATGTTCATTTGGCGTCGCCACTTCCTTGTTGGCAACACTGAGCAAAATATTAATAGGGTTTCAAATAGCTTACCCGGAAACAAACTTGTTTTGACGACCAGTGTTCCATCTTCAAGTTTGTATTGTGGGAATGATGATATCACCAACCTTATTTCTCCAAATCCGATGATTTTTGTTCACGATTTTTGATGTTATTTACCACTATCTTAGTCGATCTTGGCCACTGCAGCGCCCTATACACCGTACACAGGTCAAAACATGCAAAATATGACTCTATACTCATATTCAAAAGGATCCGTAGTTGTAATGTGATTTCGACATCTATGATCGCACAAGCGTGCAGGAACACAAAGGAGGTTCACTGGAGCATTTCTTTTGTGTGTTTTCAATTTAGCTCAACAGGATATGTGCGAAATTCAAGTTCATTTATCGCTCAAAGTAAAAAGTAATACATGTACTCTGATTCCCCTCACTCCCGCTCTCTTCTCCTCTCCTGTCTCTCTCCATGTTCTCTTTCCTTCTCTTTATTTCCCTTGTTCTCTTCCTACAGCTCATTCTCTCACTTTGTTCTAATAATAATATTATAAATCTCCAATTTTGTCTATATCTACGTTTTCCCTGGCAAAAGAGAGCAATGGACGAATGCTGGCCTGTGGGAGTCTATATAGTAATACACATTTGATCCTGAAAGCTGTTGCTGATGCACTTGGTCCGCACCTGAACATGGCCAGACGACTGCGTGCATGCAGGCCTACAAGAAAAGTGTAGAAGGGCATTACAACAACAAAATCGCAGAAAACAGTTATATCCTAACCATGGGGAGGAACCAATATCCCCTGGTTTCTAGTCCCCCCATTCCCCAGTTCTAATTCATTCTGGAAATGCTTATTTCATTGAAGGAAATATTGGGAACAATCGCACGTTAACTAGACTACATTTGGCATATTTCAAGCATTAACAATTATTGTAGGCCTATTTCTCTCTGCGGGGGAATTCGCCTTCCCTGTTGCGTGCTCTCTCCCTCTCTCTCTCTCTCTCTCTCTCGCTTTCTCTCTCCCTCTCTATCTGTCTTTCCTTATTCACTCTACCCCTTTTATCTCTCCTTTCACTAACTTACTTTTTCTTTCATTCTATCTCTATAACCTTTCTATAGCTCCCCCTCTTTCTCTCTCTCTCTCTCTTTCTATTCTCCCTGTAATGATGGTTGCATTGAACCCATGATTTAGCCTATAGTTCGGGTAAGTTCTCCCAAAAGTTTTGTTTTCAATTTGTTATAAAAGGCCCTAGTAGTTCGGAACTGCTGTAATTTTCTCTCTCCTTTAGTGTATGTAAAGAAATAATTGCAAGGAAAGGTAAGTGTTTCAATAAATCCCTGGTGTCATGCCTTCGTACGTAACCTAACTTCACTCATCATTGGCGTAGCACGGGTCCAGACCGTTGAGGGGGCACCTGCATGAATTGGGTAGATGCAATGTATAAATATATCGAGTATCATTGGGGGCACTGATGGCAGCCGGTTCTTAAAGGAGAAGTCAGCCCCGATATATATATTATATAATACCCCCTTCACATACAAGGATTTTTCTTACGAGTCCTTACGGATCGCCAACTCGTAGTCAATCGCAAGCATCCGTAAATAACTCGCTGGTATCCGTAAATAACTCGTCACAACTCAACTCGCAGACACTCTTAAGGATCCGTGAAAGGAGAGGCAAATTTGTTGACATGTCAAAAATCTTCTAACGATTGTCCACGGATTGATTTTTCCGTAAATAACTCGTAACAATCCGTAAGTATCGTAAACCGCTCGTAAACCGCTCGCAACAACACATAATCATCCGTAAACTGCTCGCAAGAATCCGTAAATGACTCGTAACAATTTTTTATATTGAATTGTTACTGTTAGTTTACGATTTGTTTACGGATTATTTACAGATTAGTTCGAGTGCTAACGTGTTGTTTACGATTTCATTCGGGTCGTGTTACGATGGCTTTACGGGCTGTTACGAGTTATTGAGAGCACTTTTCGTATAGTTACGAGTACTTTACGAATAGATACGAATACTTAACGTATTCTTACGTATTGTTTAGGATTTGGGGAAAGCTATTAAAGCTGCAAAATCGTAAGGACTTGTAAATACTCGTAACTAACTCGTAACTATTCGTAACAACACGTACACGGGTCGTAAAATGCCCGTTAGTGGCTCGTAGTTATCTGTGACAACTCGTAACAAATCGTGAAATTCTGCCGTAAATACATCATAATAACTCGTAATAATCCGTAAGAACTCGTAAATAGCCCGTAATAACTCGTAACAACTCTTAAAATCGGTCGTAAAAGTGGCCAAATCGTACGGATCCGTGAAAGATCCGTGAATTTGTGCGATCCGTAAGGACTCGTATAAGAAAAATCGTGTATGTAAAGGGGGGTACAAAGGCAGAACAGTGAGAGAAACAAACTAGTGAAAGTTTGAGCAATATCCGATAACAAAAATGGAAAAGTTATGAATTTTTGAAGTTGTCATCAGTGAACCACAAATTGGAAACACTGTGAGGTATCTTGCGAGCTCCTCTCCAATTCGATCTATACAGAGAATTTCATTATCTTTCATTTTTTAGTTGTTGATGACGGAATAAATTTATTTCGTACATAGGTTATATACAAAATATATTTGCAATAATTGTATTTACTGTGAATGTATGATTGATACTTTTTTTGGTACAGTTGGAGGGGACCTCGCAAGTTTCGTCACAGAGTTGCCAATTTTGTGTTTTTTGTGTTTGATTGATCGCACCTTCAAAAATCCATGACTTCTTATTTTATATCGATTTGTGCTCAAACTTTCACTGACTTGTTTCACTAATTTGTCTGCTTCCATTAATATTAAAACCAACTTAATACCAGGGTGGATTTCCCCTTTAATATTCGATGGATTAAATACAAATGAAAAAGACCATTCATTAGAGAAGATGTGGGAATTTCCACGCCGTTGAGTATTCTAATCCTGCCCCCCCCCCTAGCTCTCTCTCTCTCGCTTTCTCTATCTCTCTCCTTTTCACCATTGATGGGGTATACAGGCCATCCGTGCCTCCTGTAACTACGCCACTGCCTGTAACAATCTTCATAGTCTATTCAAATAAAAAGCTTTGTACGAGTTGTCTGTTTCCCAAAGACGATAGAGGGCCATTTTATGCCCAATTGTGACCCTGTCTGTATCCGTACTTCGATATTAACCCAATAAACTCAATTGGTCTACCTCTGCCTAATTAAAATAAACGTTTGACACACTTTTGTATTGTTTCCGTGTTTATTCATTAAAAAAAGAAATACAATGAAAGTAAATTAGGTCCAGATTTAGAATTTTAGTTTAGAACTATCCCTAGGATAGTTGTCCAGGGGTAGTTGTCCTAGTGGATGGTTGTCGTAGGGGTAGTTGTCCGGGGTTAGTTGTCCGGGGTTAGTTGTCTGGGGTAGTTGTCCGGGGTAGTTGTCTTAGGGGTAGTCGTCTGGGGGTAGTTGTCCTAGGGGGTAGTTGTCTAGGAGGTAGTTGCCCGGGGGTAGTTGTCCTAGGGGGTAGTTGTCCTAGAGGGTGGTTATCCTAGGGGTGGTTATCCGGAGGGTGGTTGTCCAGGGGGTAGGTGTCCTGGAACCTGTTTGTTTATTGAAAGTCCCGGTAAAACCTGGAGATTATTGAATCTCAATATTTCAATATCTGTTTTAAATATTTTGAAAGATGTAGGGTAATTTATAACCGATCGCAGGCCGCATGAGGGCGACAATGTAACCGCAGAAATACACAATGTTGTAATACAAAATAATAGTGGCGTTATTACATGCTTTCTTCCTCCATCTTTCATCCTCGCGCTCCTGGGGGGGCAGGGGGGCACAGTGCCCCCACTTTGCAAGTACCCCAAAAGTGCCCCTTTTTACATAGGAAAAGTGCCCCTTTAACTTTGTAAGAAGTGCCCCTTTTTACATAGAAAAGGTGACCCTTTTACTTTCCACCTCTGATAAGTGCCCCTTTTATTTTGATACCTTATCCTTTTCCTTTGTAGAAGTGCCCCTTTCCCTTTTAATAACTACCCCTTTTTAACTCGGATAAGCGCATCTTATATTTTCACATGTGCCCCCTTTCCTTTCTAATAAGTGCCCTTTTTCCTTATGATAAGTGACCCCATTTAAACAAAAAGCCCCTTCCCCTTCTCATAAATGCCCCTTTTCACCTATGAAAATATTTCCCTTTCATTCTTATAAGTGCCCCTTTTCATCTCTTGTAAATGACCCTATTCAATTCTGAGAGATACTCGTTTTACTTTGACAAGTGCCCCTTCCCCTCCTGATCGGTGCCCCTTTTCTTTCAACAAATGCACATTTCCCTTTAATATTAGTGCCCCTTTTTCATTCTCATAATTGCCTCTTTTCATATATGGTCAGTGCCCCTTTTTAGATGCGACACGTGCTCCTTTTCTTTTCTAATAATTGTCTTATCGCTTTCGACAAGTGTCCCCTTTTCCTCTCATCATTAAACGTGCCTCTAATTTCAAGCGACTAAGAGCAATTTCCCCCAAAGCTCGCTCACAACGCTCGCTCGCATTTATAGGTGTTATAATTATGTTACTTATCAAAGGTCTTTTCAGTCTTCCGTTATGAGAATGTGCTTATAACTCCATCAGGATTGGGTTTTCCTCTTTATAAGAGGTATTTTTTTCGCACTGCGACCTCACAAATCTTAAACAATTTCCTCGCTCACAAATGAATTTTCAGACCATCACACCTAACTGCAAAGTATGATGCTTAAGCAATATCTAATATGATGTATAAAGAAAAACAAATATTGAAATCATCCCTGATAATGTAATCACAATATAGGGGTATATACCAATGTCTAAAAAATTGTATATTTTCGCTTTGAAATTTCCCTTTGAAGGTGCCCTTTTTCGTTGGTGCCGCCCCCCCCCACACTTTGAAAGTCACTCCGCCGCCTCTACATAACATGTTTCATAATCTTTACAGAATAATGTATCAACATATGACAATATTCGGCTAAGCACACAATGAATGAATATAGTCAGTCTTGTAACTCTTTGCATTTTGTGATTTCCGACACACTTATCTGTCATAATTCCGGTCATGTCTAGGACTCGGTTCTCTTTACTAGCGCCGCTGCCACCCCATTAAGTTTCCCGTCCCCCTTTCTTTTGATATTTTTGTATATATTTTTTATTTGACGGACAATCATATTCGATATCAACACGACATTATTATATTGTATGAGAGCTATTTGCTCGCCATTACCATTTCTGAAGAATCATAGAGTGACACCACATGTTACTACAGAGAATGTCTTATGTGTGATAAGACACTGAACTTGAGAGAGAGAGAGAGGGAAAAAAAGAAGTCTTATACTGATTAAACTGAACAAGCAGGTCACGACATAGCTTGAGACATTGTTGGTTCGCATGCATTTTTGTAAAATAGGCTGTACATGTATTTCAAAACTTTGGTTCCGCCATCACTTTAAATGTATCTGACACGAATATACACGAAATAAACAATAAATTGCATTATAGATGCGACATGAGATGATCCTTGTCTTAGCATGGCATCGTTGCTTCAATGTTTAGGTCATTGTATGATATGACAGGGCCGAAGTCTTGATGGTCTCCTGCTGGGACAATGCCCTGTAAATGTTCATAGGATGGGTTATCGTACGACATGGAAGTACCTGGTTGGTCATCACCTCCGGAGAGCTTGGTTGTCTCTTTCATGGCATCAGAATCTTCTTCGGTAGATTCATTTTGGCTGTCCATAAAAGGAAATATGACAACATATATGTACATTTGATTATAGTATTTTGTTCTCAAATTATTTATATTAATTTCTTAAATGCACTAAAAGGTAGAGAAACGATAAAGAAAGAAAAAAACGATTTTGGTTCTCAAACATCTCGTTAAATTTCATTACTAGTGCTGTGTCGAGGTTTGAACCAACGACCTTTGCATCTTCAGATGAGTTTTTATTGTTTCAACCACTCAACTATACGACACATTTGGTATGTTTTATCGTTTTAAGTTCTTACATCTTAAAGTTTAATTCTTACCACTACCAATCATCCTAAAGATTCTTTTTCGAATCTTCGTATAATGGTAAAGAAGTTTTCCAACATGTTTGACTCACCTTCGGATAGCACCAGGGGTACAGCAGGTTTTTGTATCCATCCGGTAGATTAGGGCAACACAGAGCAAACCCAACACAATGAAGCAGACCAGAGAGATGACAATCCAAGGAATGATAGTAGAATTAAAAGTAGTAGTAGTTTTAGTAGTAGTAGTAGTAGTATTAGGAGGAGTGACATCGGTTGCTGAAAAGATAAAATGGCAAGAGCAAAAGATTTTCAACATAAATGGTATTTGTGGTGGATTAGGTGGTAGAATTAGGGCAACATATAGCCAGCACAGTGAATCTGAGCAAAGGAGAGAGACAGACAGCCATTGAATGATTAGACTTGGCACACAGAAATAGGCCCTGTACTTGCAATGATCTTTAATTGGTATGGTTGGAGTACTACGACCTATATAGTGAGATCAAACACATGCTGTAGTAGACCAAGGAGCCAGTTGTATATAGTGGAACTTTACTCTGAAATTAGAATGCATTCGAATGGAATACGATACTATACATATTTATATATATAGGCGTGAAGAAAATGGTCTAGGAACGTGAGACGTAGCTGTACTTTACAATTTTATTACGAGCTTTCGCCTTGTGAGGCCTTCTTCAGGTTCTGAAGTTCAAACACATACAGAAACAGATACATTGTATGAACAGATATACATGGCATAAAAACTAAATATCACTCAATATATATATATATATATATATATATAATTGAAGAAGAAATAACGAAACAACCGTAGGAGACAAAATATACGAATTTCAGCTTTATGCCTTTGTCAGGCAATGACAAATTTATTCAAAACCAGCGTTCTTCAAGATTTGAAAAAAGGGACGCAGCGGAAGAAAAGGAGCGAGAGAGAGATAAGATAATAGAGAGGAAGAGAGACAGAAGAAAAATGGGGGCGGCTGAGAGAAAATGAGGAGAGAAAATGAGAAGGGAAAAAGGGAGAACAGAAAGAAAAGAAAGAAAGAAAAGAAAGAAAATGAGAAAAAGACAACAACAAAAATCAAACGATGGGAAAAGAATGGTAAGAAACGTTTATCCCACGAGGTTGGAGACAGCCGAGATAGTGGATAAGGCGTTCCTCTCTATCCTTCCTGGCCGCATCTGATTGGAAATCATCCATGAGGACACTCACTTGGAAGTCACTCGTGTTGTGTTCAGGCCTGTTGAAATGCGGTGCCACCTTGATATTGATAAGCGTAGATGTTCGGTCACCCTGTCGACTAGTTTCCTCTTCGTTTCACTGACGTAGAGTTGATGGCACTTGGTGCAATGTACATTGCGTATAAAAAAGTGTACCTAACTTTGGTAGTTTCTAATTAAAACGTTATAACCTCTGCTACCTCGATACATATTTTATTGTAAAGAAGAACTAATAAACTGTCTAATGATACCATTGTCATAATTGCGCTGACAAGGATGACTGAACAGCAGGCTTTTCAAAACGTAGTGTCAAAATCCTCTTGTACCAAGTTTGGGCTGAAGCAATGAATGTAGGTCAAAAGCCATTATGTGTGTGTGTGTAATCTAATTCTAAAAAGAATTGCTCATTTATTTATATCGACTATTAGGCAATTGAAAAATGGGTGTTGATATCAACTCAAGGAAATGCTTATTACAAGCAAAGTTTATGATATTCTCTTCGTTATGGTTAGTACAGTCTTGACTTCATTCGCATCCCTTTTTTAAGTTATCCTTCTCATTTAGTGATACAAAATGGTTAGAGTTTATTTGGGATGCTATCCTTTTTTATGAAAATCTGCTGTTAATTTTTTTTATATTTATCATCATATGTGTTCTTTTTTGCATATGGGTTGAGTAACCTTCGAGTTTTCATTCGCTATTTGAGATGGACACCTTGGGCTCTTTACGAGTGTGAAACGGCGCAGTGGACAAGTGAGCGGAGATAACTTAGATATCATGAGACAAGAATTTAGTAGGCTGTTTAAAATATTTAAAGGTTATCCTGTGAATTTAAACAAGGTTCTCTGTGAAAGCGTAGATACATTGCATCATTTTAAACAAGGAAGCACTGAAGCACGAGGCATAATTTAACTTGTAAAAGGATTTAAGACCAAATAAGCACATGCATATGGCCTGACCCACATTTGTTCTTTAAGCCCTAACTTGGAACAAGGCGATTTCGACAACAGTTTCCAGAAGGGTATGGAACTCTTACATGCAGGTGGATGTAAATACTCATACTTGAGTTATAATCTGTAGGCTTATAATGTACCGATGTGGTGATGCCCGTAGCTTTGATGACGACATTGATGTCAAGGAACTGGACACTGACGTCTGACACTGTTTTGGTGACCTTCTCTGAATGATGTACGTTGTTGATTTTGTCAATGAATGCTATGACATAATCTTTGTTGAATGTAGCAATACCTAGATAGTCATCGATATACCAATGTAGAAGGAGAGGTTATGGTCCTTCGATATTAGACAAGAAGCCTGACTCCATAAATAAACAAGCGTAAGAAGGACCCATCTTGGTTCCCACCTTCACGCCTATCTTCTGCTTTTAAAACTTCCCGTTGAAGTTAAATGCTGACAGGGTGAGAACGAGGTCAGTAAGATGTATGATAGCATCATCATCATCAGGTCTGTCAGGAGACTCATTCTTCCGGAGAAAGAAACGAATAGCACTGATGCCGTCAGATTGGGGAATGTTGTTGTACAAAGATTTAACACCCAACATGAAGGCTCCGGTAAATCATGGTCTTAAGGATTTTGATCATCTGAGGTGAATCTCGTATATATTATGTGGAAAGTTCACGTGCCATTGGCCAGAAGATGCAATCAAGGTACTCCTTATGAACTCTGTAGGACAGTTGATAGTGGAAAGTATGGGTCGCCCGGGATTTCCAACTTTGTGTATCTTGGGGAGCATGTAGAAGATAGCAAATTCAGGATTCTCCTAGATAAAGTGGGTTCCTTCATGGGGGAGCTTCTTTGTTTATTTCCAATTTTATTCATAAAATATAGGATTACTGAGTTGTCTATGACCTTCTTCAATGTACAAATCACGTTTCCAAATGACGATAGCCCTCATTTGTCAGCTGGTTTAATGACGTAATTAGGACTGTTGCGGAAAGTATTGATGGTTGCTTTCTCTGACTTGCTGTTATTGTAACTGGACATGGATCGATTTCTTTATCCTCACTCAATGTCGTGATTGTGATGGTGTAGTTTTTCGAGGAGTTGGTAGATTCATACGGGTAAACTTGTTTGTGTTAGCATCGAGGATTTGTTGTCCTACGTCTGATCCATTTGGACAAGTCACTATGTAGCCATCATACACTCCATCAGATGCTGACCAACTTGCTAAGACGGAGTCATTGGTTGCTCCAGACTCGGTAAGGTCAGAAACCTTTGAAGGCACTGGAAAACAGGTAATGATTTCATGATAATAATTTTTTTGAGCAAGAACTAATATAAAGGTTGAAAGCATACCGGCATTGGTTACTACATCGTGGAGATGTCAGCAAAACACATACAAAAAATTCCATAAAACGAAATATTTAAAACCTAAGTAAATATCAGCTTGCAGCAGAATTGGTAACTCACAAGCTGTAATTGTAACTGGACATGGCTCGCTTTCTTTATCCCCACTCAATGTCGTGATTGTGATGGTGTAATTTGCTCCGGGAGTTGGTAGATTGCTACAGGTAAACATAGTCGCATCAGAATCGATGGTTTGTGGTCCTACGTCTGATCCATTTGGACAGGTCACTCTGTAGCCATCATACACTCCAACAGGTGCTGACCAACTTGCTGAGATGGAATCATTGGTGGCTCCAGACTCGGTAAGGTCAGAAACCTTGGAAGGCACTGGAAAACAGGTAATTATTTCATGATAATAATTGATTGAGCATGAACTATTTTAAAGGTTGAGAGCATACCGACATTCGTTACTACATCTTGGAAGTGTCAGGAAAACAGACACACAAAAAATCAAAAAACTAAATGATTAAAACCTAAGTAAATTTCATCTAGCAGCACAATGGAGAACTTACATGCTGTAATTGTAACTGAATGTGGCTCGCTTTCTTTATCCCCACTTAATGTCGTGATCGTGATGGTGTGGTTTGCTCCAGGAGTTGGTAGACTGGTACAGTTAAACATGTTTCTGTTAGCAATGAGGAATTGTTGTGCTACGTCTGATCCATTTGGACAGGTCGCTCTGTAGCCATCGTACACTCCATCAGGTGCTGACCAATTTGCTGTAACTGAATGTGTGGTTGCTCCTGATTCGGTTAGGTCAGAAACCTTGGAAGGCACTGGAAAACAGGTAATGATTTCATGAAAATAATTGATTGAGCATGAACTATTTTAAAGGTTGAGAGCATACCGACATTCGTTACTACATTTTGGAAGTGTCAGGAAAAACAGACACACAAAACATCAAAAAACTAAATGGTTAAAACCTAAGTAAATATCATCTAGCAGCACAATGGAGAACTTACATGCTGTAATTGTAACTGAACGTGGCTCGCTTTCTTTATCCCCACTCAATGTCGTGATCGTGATGGTGTAGTTTGCTCCAGGAGTTGGTAGACTGGGACAGTTAAACATGTTTCTGTTAGCAATGAGGAATTGCGGTCCTACGTCTGATCCATTTGGACAGGTCACTCTGTAGCCATCGTACACTCCATCAGGTGCTGACCAATTTGCTGTAACTGAATGTGTGGTTGCTCCTGATTCGGTAACGTCAGAAACCTTGGACGGCACTGGAAAACAGGTGATGATTTCATGATAATAATTGTTTGAGCATGAACTAATATAAAGGTTAAAAGCATATCGGCATTTGTTACTACATCTTGGAAGTGTCACCAAAACACAGATACCAAAACAATCACAAAACTAAATTATTAAAACCTAAGTTGATGTCAGCTAGCAAAGCAATGGGTAACTCACATGCTGTTATTGTATTTGGACATGGCTTGCTTTTTCATTTCTACACAATGTCGTGATTGTTTGATCAAGAACTAATTTAAAGGTTGAAAGCATACCGACATTGGTTACTACATCTTGAAAGCGTCAGCAAAACACAGACACAAAAAAAATCACGAAACTAAATGATTGAAACCTAAGTAAATTTCATCTAGCAGCACAATGGAGAACTTACATGCCGTAATTGTAACTGGACGTGGCTCGCTTTCTTTATCCCCACTTAATGTCGTGATTGTGATGGTGTAGTTTGCTCCAGGAGTTGGTAGACTGGTACAGTTAAACATTTTTCTGTTAGCAATGAGGATTTGTGGTCCTACGTCTGATCCATTATGACAAATCACTATGTACCCATCGTACACTCCATCAGGTGCTGACCAATTTGCTGTAACTGAATGTGTGGTTGCTCCTGATTCGGTAACGTCAGAAACCATGGAAGGCACTGGAAAACAGGTGATGATTTCATGATAATAATTGTTTGAGCATGAACTAATATAAAGGTTGAAAGCATGCCGGCATTTGTTACTACATTTTGGAAGGGTCAGCAAAACACAGACACCAAAATAATCACAAAACTAAATGATTAAAACCTAAGTAAATTTCAGCTAGCAGCACAATGGAGAACTCACATGTTGTAATTGTAACTGGACGTGGCTCGCTTTCTTTATCCCCACTTAATGTCGTGATTGTGATGGTGTAGTTTGCTCCAGGAGTTGGTAGACTAGTACAGTTAAACATGTTTCTGTTAGCATCGAGGGTTTGTGGTCCTACGTCAGATCCATTTGAACAGGTCACTCTGTAGCCATCATACACTCCATCAGGTGCTGACCAACTTGCTGAGAGGGAATCATTGGTGGCTCCAGACTCGGTAAGGCCAGAAACCTTGGAAGGCACTGGAAAACAGGTAATGATTTCATGATATTTGTTTGAGCAAGAACTAATATAAATATTGAAAGCACACCGGCATTTGTTACCAGGCGCGGAGATGGGAGCAGAGCACAGACAAAAGAAATTCCCAAAACTAAATGATTAAAACTTAAGTAAATGTCAGCTAGCAGTACAATGGAGACTCACATGTTGTAATTGTAACTGGACGTGGCTCGCTTTCTTTATCCCCACTTAATGTCGTGATTGTGATGGTGTAGTTTGCTCCAGGAGTTGGTAGACTAGTACAGTTAAACATGTTTCTGTTAGCATTGAGGGTTTGTGGTCCTACGTCAGATCCATTTGAACAGGTCACTCTGTAGCCATCATACACTCCATCAGGTGCTGACCAACTTGCTGAGAGGGAATCATTAGTGGCTCCAGACTCGGTAAGGCCAGAAACCTTGGAAGGCACTGGAAAACAGGTAATGACGTCATGATATTTGTTTGAGCAAGAACTAATATAAATATTGAAAGCACACCGGCATTTGTTACCAGGCGCGGATCCAGGGGGGAGGCCGAGCGGGCCTTGGCCCCCAGCAAAAAAAAAAAAAAAGAAAGAGAGAGAGAAGGTAAAAGAAGGGAAAGAAGGAAGAAGAAAAGAAAAGGGGGAAAAGAAGGAGATCGGGGGAGGGGCCGAAAGGGCCTTGCCTCCCAGGCTGTGGCCTCCCCCCCCCCAGCAAAAAAAAATAAGAGAGAAGGAAGGAAAGGGAAAGAAAAAGGAAAAGAGGAGATAAAGGGAAGGGAAAAAAAGAGGAAGAAGAAAATAAAAGAAGGGGGATATCAGCTGCAATTTTCCCGCCAACAAGTTGTGGACCGGGGCCCCTGCCTCTACCCCCTCCCCTCCCCGCCCCCAAAAAGAGAGAAGGAAGGGAAAGGGAAAGAGTAAAGCTAAAAGGGAACAAAAGACGAAAAGAAGGGGAGATCAGTTGCGATTAATTCCGCCAACCACGTGTGGATCGGGGGGAGGGGGAGCCTAAAGGCCCTTGCCCCCCGCCCCCCCACAGCAAACCTAAAAGAGAGAGAAGGGAAAGGAAACTTGCTGAAATGACACAATTTTCCGAGTTTTTTCCTCACTTTTTAGTAAATTATATTTTTGATGCGTTTGTTGGAAAATAACAAATTCCTAAATTTACAGTCAGGCAAGAAATTTCCGAGTTTTTTCCTCACTTTTTAGTAAATTATACTCTTTTATGCGTTTGTTGGAAAATAACAAATTCCTAAATTTACAGTCAGGCAAGAAATTTCCGAGTTTTTTCCTCACTTTTTAGTAAATTATATTTTTTGATGCGTTTGTTGGAAAATAACAAATTCCTAAATTTACAGTCAGGCAAGAAATTTCCGAGTTTTTTCCTCACTTTTTAGTAAATTATACTCTTTTATGCGTTTGTTGGAAAATAACAAATTCCTAAATTTACATTCAGGCAAGAAATATGCTTATTTAGAGGCCTACATGTCAGGGCCCGCGAAACACCGGGGCTCGAGGGCCTCGAGCCCCCCAACTTTTTTTTAAAAAGTATATTAAAGAAAAATAAAAAGAAAGAATATTGACCTGCCAGTGTCACAAAATAATTGGGTATAAAATATGCTCATCTGACCGTGATTAAATGCCTATAACCCTGAGCTTCCGGGGGCTCTGCCCCCTTGATTCCACCTAGGGGTCTAAGGCGGGCCCCTGGATGCTCATCTGACGGTAATTTGATGCCTAAAACCCTGAGCTTCTGGGGCTCCGCCCCTGGACCCCTCGCCAATTAGTGACCTGCCAGTGTCACAAATAAGGTATAAAAAATGCTCATCTGACCGTAATTAAACGCCTAAAACCCCTGAGCTTCCAGGGGCTCTGCCCCCTGGACCCAACCAAGGGCCCCAAGGCGGGCCCCTGGATACTTACCTGACGGTAATTTAATGCCTAAAATCCCTGAGCTTCCGGGGGCCTCGCCCCCTTGACCCTCGCCAATTAGTGACCTGAGTGTCACAAATAAGGTATAAAAAATGCTCATCTGACCGTAATTAAACGCCTAAAACCCCTGAGCTTCCGGGGGCTCTGCCCCCTGGACCCAACCAAGGGCCCCAAGGCCGGCCCCTGGATACTCATCTGACCGTAATTTAATGCCTAAAACCCTGAGCTTCCGGGGCTTCGCCCCTGGACCCTCGCCAATTAGTGACCTGCCAGTGTCACAAATAAGGTATCAAAATATGTTCATCTGACCGTAATTAAATGCCTAAAACCCTGAGCTTCGGGGCTCCGCCCTCGACTCCACCAGGGGCCCTGAGGCAGCCCTGAATACTTAACTGACCGTTATAAAATGCCTAAAACCCTGAGCTTCTGGGGCTCCCCGGACACCACGCCAAGTAGTGACCTGCGAGTGTCACAAATAAGGTATCTAGATATGCTCATCTGACCGTAATTAAGTGTCTAAAACCCCTAAGCTTCTGGGGGTCCGCCCCCTCGACCCCACCAGGGGGTCTAAGGTACGCCCCTGAATGCTTATCTGACCGTTATAAAATACCTTAAATCCCTGAGTTAAAATACCTTAAATCCCTCATTGGACCCCACGCCAATGAGTGACCTGCCAGTGTCATGAATAAGGTATCAAAATATGCTCATCTGGCCGTAATTAAATGCCCATATCCTCTGAGCTTCCATTGCCTCCTCCCTTTGATCCTCGCCGGCGCTTTGCCCCTAGACCCCACGCCAATTTGCGCTACGCTCTACTTGATCACAAATATTTTAGCGTACCCCACCCACTTTGAAAAACGTTCAGTGGGGCCTAGAGGTAAGAGTGGGGAGATGCAGATTTTTTTGTCTGCCCCCAAAAAAAAAAAAAACGTTTTTGCTCATTACGCCACTGCTGGTCACCATTACGTACCAATATTTGGCTCGCATAATTTCAAACAAATTTGGGCCTCCCCCCCTAAGAAATCCTGGATCCGCGCCTGTTTGTTACTACATCTCGGAGATGTCAGCAAAACACAGACAAAATAAAATTACAAAACTAAATGATTAAAACCTAAGTAAATGTCAGCTAGCAGCACAATGGATAACTCACATGATGTAATTGTAACTTGACGTGGCTCGCTTTCTTTATCCCCACTTAATGTCGTGACTGTGATGGTGTAGTTTGCTCCAGGAGTTGGTAGACCGGTACAGTTAAACATGTTCGTGTTAGCATCGAGGGTTTGTGGTTCTACGTCAGATCCATTTGAACAGGTTACTCTGTAGCCAACATACATTCCATTAGGTGCTGACCAACTTGCTGAGACGAAATCATTGGTGGCTCCAGACTCGGTAAGGTCAGAAACCTTGGAAGGCACTGGAAAACAGGTAATGATTTCATGATAATAATTGATTGAGCAAGAACTATTCTAAAGGTTGAAAGCATACCGGCATTGGTTACGAAATCTTGGAAGTGTCAGCAAACACAGAAGAAAATAAAATTACAAAACTAAATGATTGAAACCTAAGTAAATGTCAGCTATCAGTACAATGGAGAACTCACATGTTGTAATGGTAACTGGACGTGGCTCGCTTTCTTTATCCCCACTTAATGTCGTGATTGTGATGGTGTAGTTTGCTCCAGGAGTTGGTAGACTGGTACAGTTAAACATGTTTCTGTTAGCATCGAGGATTTGTGGTCCTACGTCAGATCCATTTGAACAGGTCACTCTGTAGCCATCATATACTCCATCAGGTGCTGACCAACTTGCTGAGATGGAGTCATTAGTTGCTCCGGACTCGGTAAGGTCAATAACCTTGGAAGGCACTGGAAAACAGGTAATGATTTCATGATATTTGTTTGAGCAAGAACTAATATAAATATTGAAAGCATACCGGCATTTGTTACTACATCTCGGAGATGTCAGCAGAGCACAGACAAAAGAAATTCCCAAAACTAAATGATTAAAACCTAAGTAAATGTCAGCTAGCAGTACAATGGAGACTCACATGTTGTAATTGTAACTGGACGTGGCTCGCTTTCTTTATCCCCACTTAATGTCGTGATTGTGATGGTGTAGTTTGCTCCAGGAGTTGGTAGACTAGTACAGTTAAACATGTTTCTGCTAGCATCGAGGGTTTGTGGTTCTACGTCAGATCCATTTGAACAGGTCACTCTGTAGCCAACATACATTCCATTAGGTGCTGACCAACTTGCTGAGACGAAATCATTGGTGGCTCCAGACTCGGTAAGGTCAGAAACCTTGGAAGGCACTGCAAAACAAGTAATGATTTCATGATAATAATTGATTGAGCAAGAACTATTCTAAAGGTTGAAAGCATACCGGCATTGGTAACGACATCTTGGAAGTGTCAGCAAAACACAGACAAAATAAAATTACAAAACTAAATGATTAAAACCTAAGTAAATGTCAGCTAGCAGCACAATGGAGAACTCACATGTTGTAATGGTAACTGGACGTGGCTCGCTTTCTTTATCCCCACTTAATGTCGTGATTGTGATGGTGTAGTTTGCTCCAGGAGTTGGTAGACTGGTACAGTTAAACATGTTTCTGTTAGCATCGAGGGTTTGTGGTCCTACGTCAGATCCATTTGAACAGGTCACTCTGTAGCCATCATATACTCCATCAGGTGCTGACCAACTTGCTGAGACGGAGTCATTAGTTGCTCCGGACTCGGTAAGGTCAATAACCTTGGAAGGCACTGGAAAACAGGTAATGATTTCATGATATTTGTTTGAGCAAGAACTAATATAAATATTGAAAGCACACCGGCATTTGTTACTACATCTCGGAGATGTCAGCAGAGCACAGACAAAAGAAATTCCCAAAACTAAATGATTAAAACCTAAGTAAATGTCAGCTAGCAGTATAATGGAGACTCACATGTTGTAATTGTAACTGGACGTGGCTCGCTTTCTTTATCCCCACTTAATGTCGTGATTGTGATGGTGTAGTTTGCTCCAGGAGTTGGTAGACTAGTACAGTTAAACATGTTTCTGTTAGCATCGAGGGTTTGTGGTTCTACGTCAGATCCATTTGAACAGGTCACTCTGTAGCCAACATACATTCCATTAGGTGCTGACCAACTTGCTGAGACGAAATCATTGGTGGCTCCAGACTCGGTAAGGTCAGAAACCTTGGAAGGCACTGGAAAACAGGTAATGATTTCATGATACACCTGTAATAATTGTTTGAGCAAGAACTAATATAAAGGTTAAAAGCATACCGGCATTTGTTATTAAATCTTGGAGATGTCAGCAAAACACAGACAAAATAAAATTACAAAACTAAATGATTAAAACCTAAGTAAAGTTCATCTAGCAGCACAATGGAGAACTTACATGCTGTAATTGTAACTGGACGTGGCTCGCTTTCTTTATCCCCACTTAATGTCGTGATCGTGATGGTGTAGTTTGCTCCAGGAGTTGGTAGACTGGTACAGTTAAACATGTTTCTGTTAGCAATGAGGAATTGTTGTCCTACGTCTGATCCATTTGGACAGGTCACTCTGTAGCCATCGTACACTCCATCAGGTGCTGACCAATTTGCTGTAACTGAATGTGTGGTTGCTCCTGATTCGGTAACGTCAGAAACCTTGGACGGCACTGGAAAACAGGTGATGATTTCATGATAATAATTGTTTGAGCATGAACTAATATAAAGGTTAAAAGCATATCGGCATTTGTTACTACATCTTGGAAGTGTCAGTAAAACACAGATACCAAAACAATCACAAAACTAAATGATTAAAACCTAAGTTGATGTCAGCTAGCAAAGCAATGGGTAACTCACATGCTGTAATTGTATTTGGACATGGCTCGCTTTCTTCATTTCTACACAATGTCGTGATTGTGATGGTGTAGTTTGCTCCAGGAGTTGGTAGACTGGTACAGTTAAACATGTTCGTGTTTGCATCGAGGGTTTGTGGTTCTACGTCTGATCCATTTGAACAGGTCACGCTGTAGCCGTTGTACACTCCATCGGGTGCTGACCAACTCGCTGAGACGGAGTCAATGGTCGCTCCAAACTCGGTAAGGTTGGTCACTAAGAAACAATTACATTGATATACGTTCTTTTAAGAAAGGATCGGGGAAATGATTTCACCCCTACGTACGTTTCTAAATATAGAGAATGTGAATGTGTTTTACGGTAGAAGAAACACGTTCCACTTTGATTAAGATTAAGTTTGTTAAAGCACATTTACAATAATAGCATCAACAACAATAAGAATGATGTCGATGATGATTGATATGATAATGATAGTAAAGTGCACTTATCCGTGCACTCCAGGGGATGCAAAATGCGCCTACAAAGTACTGTTATTACCCTGGTTTTAGTGAGGTGCCTTGGACAGTGACGGCTTTCAAGAAGTTACTTCCCATCCGCAGCACTTGAGTAAATAGACTAACCTGCTCTTCTTGTAGACCCTACAGTGGTTATTACCCCGGCATTAATTACGACGTGCCCATTTAATACACCCGGGTCAGGAGGAACAAATGTTGATAAACATTGTCGGAAGACGGAAGTATCGAGCAAGGTTCAGATCCTGGACTTCTCGTATATCATAGTCAATTCGGGAGTCATGGGCCTTCGCAAAAAATGCTAAGGTGAAAGTGGTAAATGATGATTAATGTCTTGCCACTACTATACTACACTACTACTGTGAAACTAGACTTATGCTTACCTTTATAGCAAATGCAAAACCGTGGACGTTCGGGTGGAGGTGGTGGACGGCTCAGGCAAGTACAATTCATATTCATTGTGTTTGATATGCATGGAGAAAAGATTGAGGCAGACACGGTCGTTACCACAGTAAGAAGGAGAAGAATTGTATAGCCCTGCGAAAACGAAATTAAATGGATTAGAATATACGAATTAAAAAAAAACTGTACAAAATCAATCGTCAATTGATCTCTAGGTTGTCCAATGTACACGTATGGGTTTTAAAGGTGTCGTAGTCGAGTAATTTAAATATATTTTGACTGAAGATGCGAAGATCGTGAGTTCTATCTCGGCACGGTAATTAATAAAGCGAGGCATTATATTCACATTGATTCTCTGATCCTCTCCACCCAGATGTAAATTTAATTGGTACCCGATTGGATTCGAATATCAATGTGATTGAATCGGCCCGTACATGTATGTGTGCGCTTGTAAATTGGCGCTTGGCCGAAATATTTATTCCCCAGGGAGCGGAGAGTGTGCACTGTGGATTTGTAATTGATTCCATTGACCGCGGGGTTATAATAATTACAATGAAAAACGCTTAAAAACGTAATATATATTGTATTAAGCGCTATAAATGTAATTATTATTATTGTCATTATTCTTATTATTATGATTGTTATTAGCGGTATTATTAGTAGTTGTATTACTATTTTTATTATTATCATCTAATATCTTATATATATTACGAGAAGGTTCTACATTATTTAATTTTCACCCTCCTGCACCTCACAACACAAAAATACTCAAATAGCAAAAGTAATATTGAAAAATAACTAAGTTTTACCCATGATTGCGGTTGTTTATGGAGTCGCCCATTCACCAACTGATAACAAATGCGCATGCGCAACATTTACATACATCTCGATTTTGCTTAAAATATGCTTCTGTTACTTGATTTTTTTGCATATGCCACTTAATACAAAACGCTGAATTATAATTATCATAAATTGTAGTTACAGTATTAAAAAAATCCAACTGAGAAACATTGATACTTTGTATTTTCGCCATTACGCTAGCAGTTGCTCTGGGAAAGCCGGAAATAAATCCCCTGCTTTTTATTCCTTCTTCTTCCGTTTTCTGTTTTCATCTTGTTCTTGTTCTTGCTTTTCTTGTTCTTTTTGTCGCTCTTCTTGTTTTTCATGTTCGTCTGATACTTTTTTTTTCTTCTTCTTCTTCTTCTTCTTCTTCTTGTTATTTTTTTCTTCTTCTTCTCTTCTCTTTTTAGTGATACATGTATTACCATGTATGCTGCTACACGACCATGTTCATTTGGCGTCGATACTTCCTTGTTCTTGTTGGCAACGCTGAGGAAAATATTAATAGCATTTCAAATAGCTTACCCGGAAACAAACTTGTTTTGACGACCGGTGTTTCATCTTCAAGTATGTAGTCATAGGAATTGTGGGAATGATGATATCGCCAACCTTATTTCCTCAAATCCGATGATTTTTGTTCAAGATGTTTGATCTTATTTACCACTATCCTAGTGGATCATGGAACCTGAAGCGCCCTATACACCGTACACAGGTTTGAGTTATGTGATAATGTGAGTACCATGAATTCACTTGCTGCTCAAATTATGCAAAACATGGCTCTATACTCATATTCAAATGGATCCGCAGTTGTAATGTGATTTCGACACCTATGATCGCCCAAGCGTGTAGGAATACAAAGGAGGTTTACAGGAGCATTTCTTGTTTTAATTTCAATTTAGCACAACGGAGCGAAAAATAATCAAGGTCTTGAAAGGACAAGACTTGGTACAGATACGGACGTCAAACTTCGAAAGGTGAAAGTTCCATGTCAAACGAACAAAATATGATTAGATACGGACGTCAAACTTCGAATGGTGAAAGGGCCATGCCAAACGAACAAAAGACGATTAGAAACAAACTAAACATTTGGGGACAACAGAGGGTGTACTCGAGGCTAATTCTAATTACTATCTGACGGCCGAGTGGAGCTGCGAGCTTGAATTGACTGGCCGCGGCCAGCTTAGCTGTCGCCTGTCGGGGTCAGCTTAATTAGCTGCCAGTTCCAGCTTATACTAAAAACAAAAGGGGGTACTTTTGAGAAATGACCCCTCAGGAGGTCGGCGACCTACGGAGATGTTAGGAAGTGGATAAACCGTTTCACAAAACCATGATCAGCGACAAATTAATTATTTCGATACTATCGGCTAAAAATATTTAGTCTTTGCCACGATCCGTCAGATTTATCCTGAATTACCAAATTCATTAATTTCACTCAAACTGGTTGGAAAAGCAAAAATCTAAATTACTGGTACAGTGTAGCACAAATGATACAAACATCCATTTTGCATGAAAAACATGTGTTACTAATGATATGTACGAGTGTTTAAAAGTAAGGAAACTCGAGGTTGCTTTGGCGATGAGCGAATGGAAATTTGCAAGTAAGAAGATACCATAACCAGTGGCGGATCCAGGGGGGCCCGGGCCCTCTCCCCTAAAAAAAAAACATGTAAAAACACCCTTTTTGGGGAAAAAAAAGAAGATGGGCCCCCTCCCCTGGCGCTCAAGGGGTGGTGGTGAAATTTTTTCAATTTTGAAGGCAAAAAAAATTGTGCTCAACACAGCCCCCACTGAGCGAAAAATCGGCCGGCACGGTTTTCAAATTTTCGCACGAAGTGGGCCCTTTTTCGGCCCCCTCCCTTGTCGTCGGCTGGATCCGCCCCTGACCATAACTCATAACTAATAGAAAGAAGACCCTGAATTTTGTTGTCAAATTAAGATACATGTATAATTAAAATATATATATATTATATGTGTAGCTGAAGCATCTTTGAATTTTGCTTGGTCGTTTCTTTATTGTTCCAAACTTATCGTTGCTCCAAAATGCTCCTTGGCAGGGAATCGAACCCCGGTCTTCCGCGTGACAGGCGGAGATACTTACTACTATACTACCAAGGAAACATGTATAAATCATGTACCAACTTTCTCATATAATTATGCACCCAAATGGCTCATCTAGTACATTAACTCAAACTAGGCAAATCTTTGTTTACATTCTTGCATGGGTGTACCTTTCACTTGCGTTCCGTAATCTACATTAATACATAACAATAACATTTGGTATGTGAGCTGACACGTACCGTCTTGGCTACAGTTCAACGTTGTATGAAGTTACACCCATGTATTATGTACACAGCGATTTATGTGCGTATGAAAAGGTACTTAATCATAGAATATCTCATCATTACAGCATTTATATACAACATTTATGACGTTGCATCTTTACATACCTTCATTCTGCCTTCTTATGTGCATTTAACATCATTACTGCACCAGGATGCCTCCAATATCAACAGATTTCTGGCTGGAATCAAAAAGGGTGCCATTTCCTCATATCAAATTCAGTAGCCTCTAGATGGCGCTAAACATAATTTTAATCAATCCACTTGATCGACTTAATAAACTGAATTCATATCGATCACTGAAACATAGCTCCTTTAAGTTATTCAAATAATTTACCAAACAATTGATTGAAATTTTCAAGGAATTACCTATTCCCCCAATCCTATATACTGCACGTAGCTCAACACTCTTCATGAAATTTTCTAACTTGTGAATCTCATCTCTCATGATGTTCATAAACTTGACGTCATTTTGTGAGAATGCTGCTCCTTCATCCTTTCTATCAAGGAAATCAGCTTCCATCAATCTCGTCACTCTGGCAGGGGTGATCTCTTCCTTGACTGATGTGTTATGAGCAAACAACACATCCTTGTTTACTGTCCTTAGCTCGGCAGGAATCTCACAGGCTGTCAATCGATGACTTACACCGACGGGATCATCCTCATACTCATACTTGTGTTCATCTTCTTTCACAGTACCCACGATGCTCCATCCAAGATTTGGCTGAAGCACTCCATGATGTGGAATATACCACGTTTGACCATCTGTAGTACTATCTGGCGCCAACTCAGCGTAGCCTTTCTCAAGAAGGGTGTCCATTACCTTGGTGTACCTCTTATGGTACTCATCATGGTACTCATCATATATTATATGACTCATAGTTTTAACATTTCTTTATCAAATATTTGTGTAATACGATTTGTATCAATATGAGGCTTGAAAATGGAAAATATCTAGAGAAATACCTTCACAAAAATTGTCGTCATTTTCATGGGTCTGTAATTACAGACAGTTCGATCTTCGTATGTATGTACAAATTATATTTGTCTTATTTACTTTTTAATGCATTGAAACCTTATAAGAACAGTTTGTATGTTTTTATAATGAATTTTTTAATTTGAACATTAATCAGTGAAATGAGAGCTTGAAGATCAAGAAATAAGTTTTAAAATAAACTTTCAGTGTTAATTTTGTCGCTGCCCATAGACTAACTTAAAGTTGCCTTGAGATGGTGTTCTAAATAGATATAACAGATTTTGGAGTCATGACGAGGAATTGTCGCGGAAGTTGTCGCTCATCTTGGCAAAGACGGTTTTGTGAAACACTCGGGGCGGCGATTTCTTTTCATGACCGCGGGAGACGAAATGCGAGGGACGAGCAAAAACTCTTTTTTTTGGGGGCAGAAAAAATGTGCATCACCACCACTTGTTATGTAACTGCATGTAACCACATGTTACATGCAGGCCCCGCGAAACGTTTTTCCAAGTTGAGGGGGGGGGGATGGGCGTGGGGGGCTAAAGTAAGTATTTACGATCAGGTAGAGCAAAGCGAGCGAGGCAAGTGGAGCGTAAATTGGCGTGGGGTCCAGGGCCAAAGCCCCGGCGGGGGACAAGGGGCGGAGCCCAATGAAGCTCAGGGGGTTCAGGCATTTAATTACGGTCAGATGAGCATCCAGGGCCCTGCCTTAGGGCCCAAGGTGGGGTCCAGGGGGTGGAGCCCCCGGAAGCTCATAGGTTTTAGGCATTTAATTACGGTCAGAAGGGCATATTTTGATATCTTATTTGTGACACTGGCATTAATTGAGTCGGGTACAGGGGCAGAGCCCCAGAATCTCAGGGTTTTGGGCATTAAATTACGATCAGATAAGCATCCGAGGGCCGCCTTAGGGCCCTTGGTGGGGTCCAGGGCAGAGCCCCGGAAGCTCAGGGAAAATCATGCCATTTCAGCAACATTTGTAAATCACTGGTATCGAATTAGAAATTCACCATGTCTGAATTTTATTAGGGGGCAACTGCCCCAAGCCCCTATCAGTACGCCAGTGCGAGGGAGCATAGTGAACGAGAGGGGTGAAGGTGACGGAAGTGACTACCCCCTCACAGGTTTTTGAAGTTTTGTTGTATTAAATAATTACATTCCTTAGCAAAACTATAGTATAACAGAAAACAAGCAATATACTTTTTCACATTTCACATTTCTACAATATTTACATGTAAATTTTGAAGGATATTATGCGAGGGAGCGAAGCTCCTGAGCGAGAAGATTTTGCATTTTTGAGGGGACGTCCCACCCCCCGCCCCGGATCGCCGCCCCTGGAAACACTTAACGAACAAGTTGAGCGACAGTGTCGAGATGTCGTTGATCTTGTAGTTATGACGGTTTCGAGAAACGACCCCCAGGGCTCCCGAGTTTTTTTGCTACAGTCCCCCCGGAATAGACCCCTATTTTATTTTGTTGAGGAATCCATTGACACATTCTGCTTTAGATCCCTTTCCCTTTTATCAACAACTACAATAATTATTGTATAACTGGCCAAATTGAAAAAAAAAAAGAAGATGAATTTTTAATATCTGGCTTTCCCGCTAAATTATTTGAATTGATTGTAAATATGTGTATTACGTTTCTCATCATACTTGACTTTATTTGATTTATGGTGTGTATTCGATCCTCTTCGATTGTCTCTTTCTGACTCTCTTTCTTTCTCCGTCTGACTCTCGTTACCCCCCTCTCTCTCTCTCTCTCTCTCTCTTGCCTTTTTGCATATTTCACATCAATCTTTGTCACTGGTGCTACCTCACTTTTACTATCTGTGCAAACCTTCTGCCTATCCATATCCATAATGAATTATGTTTGATGGAGACACAATGGTATTGCTGTCTTTCGTGTACTTCATATAATACGTTCACTTTGTTCATAAGTTCATTGTAGGCTCATTGTATCGATCAATTAAAACAAATGTGGAATTTATTGCAAAACTCTTATTGCAGGTCAAAGAACTTAAGACATCACAGCAATGTGTAAACGATTTTGAACACTTTCAGTGGGTCGGTTCATAATGATTTATATGATTATTCAGGCCCGTGATAGTTCCCTTTAACTTGAGATATCCATGCAATGTGTAAACTGCTTGTCTGATTTTTTAATACTTTTTTTTACTCGTTGCTGGGCTAACATGCAAATACTCTTCGTCATTAAATCGATTTGTGTTGGACAAAATGACATACAATGAGCCCCAGGCAGTATGTGTGAATATACAGGCATCATGTTAATGCATTCAATGGGTTTGTTTTCCACAACATTTGCATAATCAACACGATTGTTCAAGCTAGGCATGTGTTTTGTATAGTACTGATATTGTAGGTCATAGAAATTGAGACATTCCTGCAATGCATAAACTGTTTTGTCTGAAGATTTTTGAATTTAACAGGTGATGGGTGTATATGCAGGTACTATTGAACTTTACAATTAAAGGGTCCCTGCCATCCCAACGCAAGTTTATTCCTGTTGGTGTGTAGTCCTGTATACATCTCATATTTTGATATGTAAACTTCTGAATGTGTTTCATAGATTTTAAAATATTTTTTTTAATATTTTTTTTCAAACTTGCTAAGCTCCACCCTAAAAATCCTCCAGATCTCATTCCCCTTGTGACATCATCTGTCAGTCATCAATGAGCTAACTTGAGAAAGTGGTATGTAACTTTGTCAAAGTTGACCACCTGTTACAATACGTAATACAATAGCAACATAAAAGTTGCTATGTCAGACATGCTGTAGCATCACCAGGAAGACAAAGGCAATGATGATGTAGTGTACATGTATGGAATCATGCAATTCTATTATGAGCGTGTGCTGAGCTGGGGGAAATTACATACCATTGTCTGTTTTAGAATATTAGTTTAGTCTGACATGTCTGACATAGCAACTTATATGTTGCTATTGTTTGTTGTATTGTAACAGGTGGTCAACTTTAGCAAAGCTACATACCACTTTCTCAAGTTAGCTCATTGATGACTGACAGATGATGTCACAAGGAGAATGAGATCTGGAGGATTTTTAGGGTGGAGCTTAGCAAGTTTGAAAACAAATATTTCAAAAAATATTTAAAAACCTATGAAACACATTCAGAAGTTTACATATCAAAATATGAGATGTCAACTTGTATGTGGATGGCATGGGCCCTTTCATTGGTAATCTCGCTTCTCTGGCTGGCAAAAAAGGCAAACAATGAGATCCATGTAGTATAGCTATGTGTACAGACAGGCATCATTTTAATGCATTCATTGGGTTTGTTTCCACAACATTTGCATAATAATCATGATCATTGAAGCTAGAGAGGTTTCTTTTGTCAAATACTGATATGGTGGGTCGTAGAACTTGAGACGTTAGGGACTTTTAGATTTGCACGTCGACGTAGTGGACTGCAACGTGTGCCATTCTTTCGAGGCACCGGCCCGTGCCCGGCAGTGCCTTAAGAGGACGTCACATTACCTTAAAAGGATGTCACCGTGGCAGTCCACGTTCTCGTCGTGTAAAATCTAAAGGACTTTTAGATTTACACGACGAGAGCGTGGACTGCCGCGTGTGACATTGTGTTAAGGCACTGGGCCGTGCCCGGCAGTGCCTTAAAAGGACATCACAGTGCCTTATAAGGACGTCACACGTTGCAGTCCACTATGTCGACGTGCAAATCTAAAAGTCCCTGATACTGCAATGGGTAAACTGTTTGTCTGAAGATTTTGACATTTAACAGGTGATGGGTGCATACGTAAATATACTCTTTGTCATTAATCTGATTCGTGGCTTCGCTCCTCTGGTTGGCCCAAACCAGAAATGAGCCCCACATTGTGCGAACAGACAGGCAATCTTTATTCATTGCGTCATATGTTTGCGAACTGATATCTGCAGAAACTCTATAAATGTCACTAAAATTGATTTGAGGTTGTAACTGTTTTGGTTAGCCAAAATCGACGGACGGTGAATCCTACATTGGGGCAGAATTTGAGAGGAGCATGATATTTAAGACCCTGTCGGAAGTAAAACATTAAATAGATGAATTATATATCAAAGGAAAGCTTACAAGTCATAGATTACAATGATATCAATTATATGCTACTTTAGTGCCTGTCAGACGAGTGACAGCTCTCTGAAAACTCGAAATCTAAAGCTTTGAAAATCGGGAGTTGTTGCCCTAAAAACTAGCTATTGAATTGATGACATCATCTTATGTGGAGTACGCATATTCACAACTATAAGGGCGAGCCGATCGGGTGCACATGTTATGTCGTCACTGTAACTGCGGCAAATTTGACCCCTGTTAACCTGTAATTTGGAGAGGTGCGGAAAATAAGGTTTTAATTCGCTTTGTGCAATACTGAAAGGGTAAATATTTTGAATTCCTATTTGTATTCTATGTTCATTCAGCTTTCCATTGATATAAAGTTGTACTTTCATCGGATAGGGTCTTTAAAGGAGACATTCATTGATTTTAAATATTGATTTAATGTGTATCATTGCATAAGAAAAGGTTAAATCGAACAAGGTTATTGAAATTTCCCGTTTGGAAACATCCAAAGTAATGGTTATTATCAATTTTAAAACGGTAAAATACAGCCCCACTTTCGCACTTTAAGAGCTCTTCGAACACTTTGTGATGTCACTCAAGGGACCATAAGTTTAAGCAGAGGATGTCCCATAACAATGCACACGTTTGTAGTGCTTGTATCGTCGTCTCCTTTTCACTTATTATTCCATACTTCACCAGTATTATTCTAACTGTTTGATCTGTTGCCTCACTCTACATTTCGGACATGTTTTTATTTTGATGAAAAATGCAGCGTTTGAAAAATAATATAAGAATCAGATGTAGCTTCACTATGGCATGTAACGAAGACATCATTGTACATTTAGATGCATAGTGTGTGCGATTCCCGAATGATTGTAACATTCAGGCAACTTTCAGGCAAGTTTTTCAGATTGTTTGTGATGTTCAACCAATCATTACTTAAGCAAAGGAACTTAAGACTAAGCACTATTTGGGGGGCTCAACGGGGGGAGGGAGTGAACACTCCTTTTTTCCCTCAGCAACACCCCTTGAGCAAAAAACACCCTTTTTGCCAAGGGGGGTGTTTGAACACCAGAAACACCCCCTGTTTGCCAAGGGGAGTGTTTGAACCACCCCCCCCCCTCGCTACGCCAATGACACCCTCTGTTGTCCTCATATGTTCAGTTTGTTTCTAATCGTCCTTTGTTTGGCATGGACCTTTCACTGTTCGAAGTTTGACGTCCGTATCTGTACTAGTCTTGTACTTTCAAGACCTAGATTATTGTTCGCTCCGTCTTTTCATCGTAGATGCGTTCTTTAATGTTTTTATACTTGTTCTTTCTTTCCCTCCGACCTTTGTCCGTTTTAAAAATGTCCTTCCTTTGATCGACTGACCTTTGTCTTTTTTTTTATTTGTCCTTCTTTCGCTCCGTCCTTTGGTCAAGCCATAATGTTTGTCCTACCTAGCAACAACTAAGGTATGCAGTTCGGATTCTGTCTATTGAAATACTATTATTCTTATCAGGTGAATGAAATAATTTGTATTGAAACACACAAAGACTTATGCATTAAATTTGGTTACATTACGAAAATGGCTTATTCACTTGCTGCTCAGAACATGCAAATTATCGCACTATACTCAATATACGTCTATATATTCAAAAGGATCCGCAGTTGTAATGTCATTTCGACATCTATGATCGCACAAGCGTGCAGGAACACAAAGAAGGTTCATAGGAACATTTCTTTCTTCTTTTATTTTTTCAATTTAGCACAACAGGAAACGTGCGAAATTCAATATCATGTACCGCTCAAAGTCAAAAGTAATACTCTGATTACCCCATTCTCTCTCTCTCTCTCTCTCCTGTCTCTTTTCATATTCTCTTTATTTCTCTTCTTTTCCCTTATTCTCTTCCTACAGCCCATTTCTCTCACTTTGTTCTAATAATAATAAATCTCCAATGTTGTCTATATCTACGTTTTTTCCCGGCAAAAGAGGGCAATTGACGAATGCTGGCCTGTGGGTCGGAGTCTAGTAATACATATTTGAACCTGAAAGCTGTTATTAGGGACTTTTAGATTTGCACGTCGACGTAGTGGACTGCAACGTAGATTTGCACGTCGACGTAGTGGACTGCAACGTGTGCCATTCTTTCAAGGCACTGGCCCGTGCCCGGCAGTGCCTTAAAAGGACGTCACATAACCTTAAAAGGATGTCACCGTGGCAGTCCACGTTCTCGTCGTGTAAAATCTAAAAGTCCCTACTGATGCACTTGTCCGCCCCTGAACATGGCCAGACGATTGCGAGCGTGCAGGCCTCCAGGAAACGTGTAGAAGGGCAGATAAAAGTTATACCCTGACCATGGGGAGGACCGATATCCCCCGGTTTCTAGTCCCCCCCCCCCTCCCAAATCTAATTTATTGTGGAAATGCTTATTTCAATGAAGGAAATATTGGGAACAATCACGTTAACTGGACTACATTTGGCATATTTCAAACATTAATAATTATTGTAGGTCTATTTCTCTTTGCGGGGGAATTCGCCTTCCCTGTTGCGTGCTCTCTCTATCTCTCTCTTTCTCTCGCTTCTCTCTCTCTCTCTCTCTCGCTCTCTCTCCCTCTCTATCTGTCTTTCCTTATTCACTCTACCCCTTTTATCTCTCCTTTCACTCACTTACTTTTTCTTTCATTCTATCTCTATAACCTTTCTATAGCTCCCCCTCTCTCTCTCTCTTTCTCTTTCTATTCTCTCTGTAATGATGGTTGCATTGAACCCATCATGATTTAGCCTATAGTTCGGGTAAGTTCTCCCAAAAGTTTTGTTTTCAATTTGTAATAAATGGCCCTGGTAGTTCGGAACTGCTGTGATTTTCTGTCTCCTTTAGTGTATGTAAAGAAATAATTGAAAGGAAAGGTTGGTGTTTTAATAAATCTTTGGTGTCATGCCTTCGTATGTTGCCTAACTCCAGTAATCAGTGGCGTAACACGGGTCCAGACCGTTCAGGTGTACCTGCATCATTAGGGGTAGATGCACTGTACAATTAAGAGAGTACAATTGGGGGGGCACTGATGGCAGCCGGTTCTTAAAGGGGAAGTCCGCCCCGATATATTTTATATAAAGGCAAAACAATGAGAGAAACAAATGAGTGAAAGTTTAGTAATATCCGATACAAAAATGGGAAAGTTATGAATTTTTGAAGTTGTCATCAGTGAACCACAAATTGGAAACACTGTGACGTATCTTGCGAGCTCCTCTCCAATTTGGTCTATACAGAGAATTTCATTAACTTTCATTTTTTTTAGTTATTGATAATGGCATAAATTTGTTTCGTACAGGGGTTATATAAAATCATATTTGCAATAATTGTATTCAGGGTGAATGTACGATTGACATTTTTTGTTAAAGTTTGTTAGTATACAGGGCAAACGGGAGGGGACCTCGCAAGAAACGTCACAGAGTGGCCAATTTGTGTTTGATTGATTGCACCTTCAAAAATCCATGACTTTCTTATTTTTTATCGATTTTTGCCCAAACTTTCGCTGACTTGTTTCACTAATTTTTCTGCTTCTATAAATAATCCTCCTCCCCCCCCCCCTCCCTTATCTCTCTCTCCCTCTCTCTCTCCGCCATTTGATGGGAAATACAGACCCTCCGTGCCTTTTGTAACTACGCCACTGCCTGTAACAATCTTCATAGTCCATTAAAAAAAAAAGCTTTGTATGAGTTGTTTCCCAAAGACGATATAGGGGCCCCATTTTATTCCCAAGGTTTGTCGACGCGTTTCAGACCAAGGTTTGTCTGAACCTTGGTCTGAAACGCATCGAAACGCGTCATATGACGCACATAAACCTAGGTTTGTCGACAAACCTCCTTTGTGAATTCGGGCCAATTGGTCTACCTCTGCCTAATGAAAATAAACGTTTGACACATATTTATATTGCTTCCGTGTTTATTCATTAAAAAAGGAAATACAAAGTAAATTAAGTCCAGATTACGTTTAGAATAAACGACTCCATAAAATATGAATAATGACACACATTATTCCCAAACATATTATAGAAAGACGTACAATATACACCAAATATCACTTTCTCTGAATTGAAAATTACGAGGGTAGGTAAGTTGAGATAAGATTTTCATCTCATTAGTTCAATTCACTTTCATTATTGTACAATTGAATTTTTTATAACGAGTACACAATACCTTCTCTACTAAATTTACGTCAATGTTTCCAACTTAAAGATACCTCTGAATGGTTAAATAATTTCGGTATCTATTATTACAACACATAATACCACATACTCCCAATACCCATCTGTCTGTTGATACCCCCTTCACATACACGGATTTTTCTTACGAGTCCTTACGGATCGCCAACTCGTAGTCAATCGCAAGCATTCGTAAATAACTCGCTGGGATCCGTAAATAACTCGTCACAACTCGCAACAACTCGCAGACACTCTTAAGGATCCGTGAAAGGAGAGGCAAATTTTTTGCAAATTGTCCACGGATTGATTTTTCCGTAAATAACTCGTAAATAGCTCGTAACAATCCGTAAGTATCGTAAACCGCTCGCAACAACACGTAACCATCCGTAAACTGCTCGCAAGAATCCGTAAATGACTCGTAACAATTTTAACGATTTTTTTTTTAACGATTTTTTTTACGGATTATTTACAGATTATTACGAGTGCTATACGTGTTGTTTACGATTTCATTTGGGTCATGTAACGATGGCTTTACGGATTGTTACGAGTTATTACGAGCACTTTACGTGTAGTTACCAGTACTTTACGAACAAATACGTATACTTTACGTATTCTTACGTATTGTTTACGATTTGGGGAAAGGTATAAAGCTGCAAATTCGAACACTTCATTTTCACTTGTTATTTTTTGGCTAAAAATCGTAAGGACTCGTAAATTCTCGTAAATAACTCGTAACTATTCGTAACAACACGTAAACAGGTCGTTACTAACACGTAACTTGGTCATAATTATTCGTGACGACTCGTAACAAATCGTGGAATCTTGCCGTTAATATACATCGTAATAACTCGTAATAATCCGTAATAAACCGTAAATAGCTTGTAATAACTCTTAAATCGGTCGTAAAAGTGGCCAAATCGTAAGGATCCGTGATAGATCCGTGAATTTGTGCGATCCGTAAGGACTCGTAAGAAAAATCCGTGTATGTGAAGGGGGTATGAAAGGTGTATCATTTTACAAATCTTGATTATTTGAATATATGTATTTGAATATATATATGTATATTTTAAAGCATATCATAAACATGTTTCATAATCTTTACAGAATATTGTATCAACATATGACAATATTCGGCTAAGCACACAATGAATGTAAATACTCAGTCTTGTAACTCTTTGCATTTTCTGATTTCCAACTCACTTATCGGTCATAATTCCGGTCATGTCTAAGACTCGGTTCTCTTTACTAGCGCCGCTGCCACCCCATTAAGTTTCCTTTCCCCCCTTTCTTTTGGTATTTTTGATTTTTTTTTTAAATTCGATTTGACGGACAATCATATTCGATATCAACACAACATTATTAAATTGTATGAGAGCTATTTTCTCTCCAATTACCATAACCGAAGAATCATATGGTGACACCACATGTTACTAAAGAGTGTCTTATATGTAATAGGACACTTAGCTCGATAGAGAGAACAAAAAAAGTAGTCTTACACTGATTAAACTGAACAAACAGGCCAGGAACAGAGCTCAAGACATTGTTGATCCGCATGCATTTTTTTAATAAGCTGTACATGTATTTCAAAACTTTGGTTACGCCACCACTATCAATGAGTAGGCTAAGTATCTAACACGAATATAACGCGAATAAACAATAAATTGCATTATATATGCGACATGAGATGATCCTTGCGTTAGCAAGGCGTCGTCACTTCAATGTTTAGGTCATTGTATGATATGACAGGGCCGAAGTCTTGATGGTCTCCTGCTGGCACAGTGCCCCGTAAATGTTCATCGGTTGGGCTATCGTACGACATGGAAGTACCTGGTTGGTGATCATCACCTTTGGAGAGCTTGGTTGTATCTTTCATGGCATTACAACCTTCTTCAGTAGATTCAATTTAACCCCCTAACAGGAAATATAACAGCAGATATGTACATTAGATTATAGTATCCTGTGCTCAATTTAAAAAAAAAAATCTTAAATGCACTAAAAGATAGAGAAACGAAATAAAAACAACGATTTTGGTTCTCAAAGCATTCAATGTATATCTTCTTACCACCTAAAGCACGATAAAGGATGGCAAATGTAGGGTAACACCTCGTCAAATGTCATTGCTAGTGCTGTGCTGAGGTTCGAACCAACGACATTTGCATCTTAAGAAGAGTTTTTATTGTTTAAACCATTCAACTATACGACACATTTGGTATGTTTTATCGTTTTAAGTTCTTACTTTTTAATGTTTAATTCTTATCACTACCATTCATCCTAAATATTATTTTTGAATCTTCGTATAATAGTATAAAGAGGTTTTCCAACATGTTTCACCCACCTGCGGGTAGCAACAGGGGTACAGCACGTTATTGCATCAGTCCGGTAGATTAGGGCAACACAGAGCAAACCCAACACAATGAAGCAGAGCAGAGAGACGACAGTCCACAGAATGATAGTAGAATTAGTAGTTGATTAGAAATAGTAGTAGGAGTAGTACATGTATACTTAGTAGTAGTAGTAGTAGTAGTAGTAGTAGTAGGATTAGTAGGAGTAGTAGTGTTAGTAGTAGAGTTAGTATTTGTAGTATTTGTAGTAGTTGTAGTAGTTATAGTAGTTATAGTAGTTGTAGTAGTTGTAGTAGTAGTTGTAGTAGTAGTTGTAGTAGGTGTAGTAGGTGTAGTAGTTGTAGTGGTTGTAGTGGTCGTAGTGGGCGTAGTAGTAGTAGCAGTAACTGGAGGAGGAGTGACATCGGTTGCTGAAAATATAAAATAGTAAGAGCAAAAGATTTGCCTTATAAATGGTATTTGTGGTGGATTAGGTGGTAGAATTAGGGCAACATAGAGCTAGCCCAATGAATTTGAGTAAAGCAGAGAGACGAACATCCACTAAATGATTAGACTTGTCACACAGAAATAGGCCCTACTTGCAATGATCTTTAATTGGAATGGTTGGAGTGCTACGACCTATATAGTGGGATCAAACACATGCTGTAATAGACCAAGGAGCCAGTTGTATATAGTGGAACTTTAATCTAAAATTAGAATGAATTCAAATAAAATACGATACTATATATATATATATTTAAAGATAGATAAAATTGAAGAAGAAATAACGAAACAACCGTAGAAGACAAAGTATACGAATTTCAGCTTTATGCCTTTGTCAGGCAAATGTGTTAAAACCAAGCGTCCTTCAAGATTTGAAAAAAAAGGACACAACGGGAGGAAAGAAGCGCAAGAGAGAAGATAATAGAGAGAGAGAGGGGAAGAAAAATTGAGGGGAATGGCTGAGAGAAAATGAGAAGGGAAAAAGGAGAAGGGAAAAGGGAAAAGGGAAAAGGGAGAACAGACAGAAAGAATAGGAGAAAAAGAAAGGAAAAAAATCCAACGATGGTAAAAGAGCTTTACGAAACGTTCATCCCACGAGGTTGGAGACAGCCGAGAAAGTGGATAAGACGTTCTTCGTTATCCTTCCTGGCCGCATCTGATTGGAAATCATCCATAAGGACACTCACTTGGAAGTTATTCGGGTTTTGTTCAGGCCTTTGAAATGCGGTGCCAAATGGAGGCCAGCCATCTTGATCTTGATAGAACGTAGATGTTTGGTCACCCTGTCGACTAGTTTCTTCTTGGTTTCACTGACGTAGAGTTGATGGGTCCCTGCAACAACGTGGCATCGGAAAAAACCTGACATGTATGACATCCTCTTGCAAGGTCTGGATCCTGTCATTGATACAGGAGAGGGTAAATGTAGTTTAGATTTCACTAAGAGCTGGTTGCATGGTAGTCTCTTATCAAGTTAAAATTTTCCCTCAATGACTTGGATACACACTCACTCGTATGGTAATCCTGCTTGAAGTTGCACCCTTCTCACTTGACCGAAGTACATCATCACCGGTTAGAGACACCACCCTTTGAGTCCCCTTGGTGAGGACTTCGGTTGGTTACCCTAGTTATTTGAAGTACCTCTCATCTCATTAACACGATGTACGAAGTCATCCTCTTTTGAGCAAAGATGACGGAGGCGTGAAAAATGCCAGAAGGGTTTGGAACTCTTACGTGCAGGCAGATGTGAAGACTCATAGTTGAGTTATAATCTGTAGGCTTATAGTGCACCGATGTGGTGATGCCCATAGCTTTGATGACGACATTGATGTCAAGGAATTGGACACTAACGTCTGACACTGTTTGGGTGAGCTTGCATGTGTTGCAGGTAGCAATACATATATATATCCATCGATGTACCTCTGTAGAAAGAGAGATTGTGGTCCTTCGAAGTTAGACCAGAAGCCGGACTCCATAAAATAACAAGCGTATGAAGGGCCCTTCTTGGTTCCCACCTTCGAAGTTCGAGATTAGGATATTAGGGACTTTTAGATTTTACACGACGAGAACGTGGACTGCCACGGTGACATCCTTTTAAGGTAATGTGACGTCCTTTTAAGGCACTGCCGGGCACGGGCCAGTGCCTTGAAAGAATGGCACACGTGGCAGTCCACGTTCTCGTCGTGTAAATCTAAAAGTCCCTATTGTCCTTCTGGAGGACTCCGAGTTGAACGGCGAGGTTGCAACTGGTCAAAAGACATAGGCGTGTTAGGAGATCCTCTTACCTCGCTGCTGGACTGGGATTCGATAATTTCTGTACTCACATTCGATCTGTTCTCCAGCTCTCGGGCATGAAAATGCGCTATTAAGTGCAATCGACGAGGAAGGGCTTCAGAATCACGACATTAGGGACTTTTAGATTTACACGACGAGAACGTGGACTGCAACGTGTGCCATTCTTTCAAGGCACTGGCCCGTGCCCGGCAGTGCCTTAAAAGGACGTCACATTACCTTAACAGGATGTCAGCGTGGCAGTCCACGTTCTCCTCGTGTAAAATCTTAAAGTCCCTAATCACGACATCCAAAGTACTGACTCTTAGTGTGTATTATTCGCTTGTGCAACATACAGCTGGGCTCTACAAAATTCCTTCAACTCGTCCGCGCGTTGAGTGATCATCTCGCAGTTGTCGTAATTTCTCTTTGAGGATTATTATGAAACTCATAGATTAACGCATGAGACGCCGAAAACACTCCTGTAGATTATACTGGATAGTGTCTTTGCGAATTTGTCCAAGGCGGGGCTAGGTAGAAATTTGGAACCCAACCGGAACTACACGCCGTCGCGCGTCAGAGGCAGAAAGAGATGAATGTCTGTGGCTGCAATATATAGTTTTTTGTGAAAGTAGCAATCCCTAAAAGGCACAGTGATGGATTGTCACAATGTAATCAACGAGATAGGAGTTCAAACTACACAAATGTGAAATGAAATAAGAAAATAATGGTTGCGTAGCTGAAATCAAAGTTCAACCTGCTGTCCTCCCTTTTGGATATTTTTGGATATTTTATATAAATATATATATCTCGTTCTAACGCTAAAAGGGACAACTCACTTGCAAATTGTAATTGGACATATCGTGATTTCATGAAATTAATTGTTTAGGTAAAATAACGGATATAAATGTTGAAAGCATACTAGCATTTGTTACTACATCTTGGTGATGTCAGCAATTAAAACGCATACAACAAATTACATAAAACTAAATATTTAAAACCTAAATAAATATCAGCTAGCAGCAGAATTGGTAACTCACATCCTGTCATTGGTTGCTCCAGACTCGGTAACTTCAGAAACCTTGGAAGGCACTGGAAAATAGGTAATTATTTCATGATAATAAATGTTTGAGCAAGAGCTAATACAAAGGTTGAAAGCATACTGGCATTTGTATTTCATGATATTAATTGTTTAGGTAAAAGAACGAATATAAAGTCATTGGTTGCTCCAGAACAAGAACTAATATAAAGGTTGAAAGCATACCGACATTGGTTACTACATCGTGGAGATGTCAGCCAAACACATACAAACAATTCCATAAAACTAAATATTTAAAACCTAAGTAAATATCAGCTAGCAACACAAACGGTAACTCACATGCTGTAATTGTAACTGAGCATGGCTCGCCTTCACTATTCCTACACAATGTCGTGATTGTGATGGTGTAGTTTGCTCCAGGAGTTGTTAGATTCCTACAAGTAAACATGGTCGCATTTGCAACGAGGGTTTGTGGTCTTACGTCTGATCCATTTGAACAGGTCACTCTGTAGCCATCGTACACTCCTTTGGGTGCTGACCAACTCGCTGAGACGGAGTCAATGGTTGCCCCAGACTCGGTAAGGTTGGTCACTAAGAAACAATTACATTGATATACGTTCTATTAAAGAGAGGATCGAGGAAATAATTACACCACTACTTTTCTTAATGAATGTGAATGTGTTTTACAGTAGGAGAAACACATGCCACTTTGATGAAGATTAAGTTTGTTTAAGTACATTTATAATAAAAGCATCAATATCAATAAGAATGATATCGATGATGATTAATATGATGATGATGATAATAACGTGCACTTATCCGCCCCAGGGGATGCAAAATGGGCCTACAAAGAACTGTTATTACCCTGGTTTTAGTGAGGTGCTTTGGACAGTGAAGGCATTCAAGAAGTTACTTCCCATCCACAGCACTTGAGTAAATAGACTAACATGCTCTTCCTGTTGGCCCTGCAGTGATTATTACCCCGGCATTAATTACGACGTGCCCATTTAATACACCAGGGTCGGGAGGAACAAATGTTGATAAAACATTGTTGGAGGATGGAAGCATCGAGCAAGGTTCAGATCCTGGACTTATATCAGAGTCAAGTCGGGAGTCAAGAGCCTTCGCAATAATGCTAAGGTGATAGTGGTAAATGATGATTAATGTCTTGCCACTACTATACTACACTACTACTGTGAAACTAGACTTATGCGTACCTTTATTGCAAATGCAAAACCGTGGACGTTCGGGTGGAGGTGGTGGACGGCTCAGGCAAGTACAATTCATATTCATTGTGTTTGATATGCATGGAGAAGAGATTGAGGCGGACAAAGTCATTACCACAGAAATAAGTAGAAGAATTGAATAGCCCTGCGAAAAAGTAATAAAATGGATTAGAATATATGAATCAAAAAATAATAAGTGTGTAAAATCAACCGTCAATTTATCACTAGGTCGTCCCATGTAAAAGCATGGGTTTTTAAGGTGTCGTACAGTAGTCGAGTAATTTAAACATTTGACTGAAAATGCGAAGGTCTTGGGTTCTATCTCGACACGGCAATTAAGCGTGGCATTATATTCACATTACTTCTCTGATTCTCTCCACCCTGGTGTTAAATTGGTACCCGATTGGATTCGAACATCAATGTGATTGGATCGGCCCGTACATGTATATGTGTGCGCTTGTAAAGTGGCGCTTGGCCAAAATATTCCCAGGGATCGGAATGTGTGCACTATCGCAGATTTGTAATTGAATCCAATGACCGCGTAGTAATAATAATTACAATGTAAAACGCTTAGAAACGTAATATGAAGCGCTGTAAATGTAATTATCTTTATCATTATCATTATTATCATAATTAGTAGGAATAGGCCTATTACTTTATTATTATAATAATTATTATCATAATTATGATAATTATTAGTACGTAAAAGTCTAGTTCCATGAGACCGATAATGATTCTCGGACTTTATGACGAAATATCCTTTCAAATATGTGGGTAGACCAGGATAAGCAAACTAGGGTCCTAACAACAAACAAAAAGTGGCCTATCCAATATCTCATATTTATTACGACGACTGGGAAGGTTCTACATTATTCAATATTCACCCTCCTACACCTCACAACATAAGAATACTCAAAAAGCAAAATTATTATCGAAAAAACAATTACAAGAAGGTTCTACATTATTCTACATTCACACCCCCACCCCCTGCACCTCACATAACAATAATACTCAAATAGCCGGGGTAATAGTTGGAGCGCCTTGAGCATCATGCATGGTGGATATGTGCGCTATATATAAATATCCAATATAATTATTATGATTGCGGTTGTTTATGGAATCAATTCACCGACTGATAACAAATGCAGATGCGCAACATATACATAATCATGAATATGTATAATTTCATGATTGTGTAAGATTCGTAAGACAGTGACTCTTGGAGGCTATACAGTGGCTTAGCATTTGGGTCCCCTAAGCGAATGACGCAAAAGGGGGAGATACTAGGAAGGTACTCATCTAGTAAGACCCCCGAATGGTTGGCGTCATGCTACCGTGACTGAACAAACAAGAATTATACTTCAAGAGAAGGTTCATTGATTTTGAACTTGACTGAATTAATTGGAATCATTGCAATCGTAAACTTACACTGAGTAAGAATATCACATTTGTTTAACTTGCAAATTCGAGCGAAAATTATGAAAGTTGATTAAAATTGACGAAAAATCAGGCCCACTCCAACCCCGAAAACAATCGTAATACACGTTGACTTTTCAGTGACGTCACAGAATGAACAACGGGCCGCTCAGCTGATCTGAATGACGACTGTGCGCGGTGTAGTTTGTGTGCAAATCACAAGTATTGCATCGAGAACCGTAACCATTCATACCAGATTGTGTAGTTGAACCTGTGGCCATGCAACACATCCACAACACCTACCTTTTCGTCTTTTGAAGACACACCACTGTAGAAGGCTCCTCCATGTTATAGCGAGGTTATGGTTCTTAGCTCTGTAGATCAATTTTGTATCTGTAATTTCGGCCTAACTTTAGAATACGTACCCCACCAAAACGTAATATGTCCGTTGGCTGCCAACGCGCCAACGTACCGTTTATTGTAGTCCCTCCGTTAGTATTCGAGACTAGTTTCCGCATTTGCCAAACTCATCAACGTGATTATGTGTATGCTTCTACTAGTACTTGCTCTTGTCTCTCCAACTATCTCATTTTTAGTGTGTTTAAATATTAAAACACGTTCATTCTGATGACTTACCCTTGAAAATCGTGATAAATCAATGTGATTACTGTCGTACGGTACTAAATAACCTGCCTGCGGCGCATGCACGATAGCTGGCTTGCTATAGCCTGCCCGGCGCTCGAGCTAGCGCTAGCCGTGAATCGCGAACGGAATGATCTCGGTCTTCTCTCGATTTCCCCTTTCCCCATTTATCTGGTAAAACGACTTAATTTATCAGAAATCATAAATTAATCGGCCTAATCAGACATTTTTTTTTCGTAATGAAAATCTGGACAATTTTATGTAAATTTGTCGCCTATTTTGCTCCAGAAGAGTCGTTAGGTCAGCATGCAAAATGTCCTTCGCACTCCCAGATCAGACACATACACATTAAGCCGCTAACATCATGCCCTTAGAATATGTGATTATTTTTCCGATTTGTATGCATTATGTGACGGAAAATATCATAAAAATCAAACAAACATATTTTGTAGAAAGTATTATTTATTCGGTGTGTCTCATTTAAAGTGCAAAAAGGAAATATCACCACTGGCGGTAATAGTAGTAGTAGTAGTAGTAGTAGTATTTATTTCCGTATAAAAACATAATAACAATGCATGAGATACGGTGGATTGCCCACATTCAGCTTACCCGACATGGGAAAGCTGGACTTCCGTGGGGTCCGGTAAATATACGAACAACGTAAAAGTGACATTTGTCCCATTTGTAGGCCAAAAAATGAAAAGGTTAAATTCCACCGGCATTTTAAAGATAATACTAATTTAGAACTTCCCTCAAAACGAAAGGGCTTGAAAATGTCTTTTTGTGGGAGAATAATCAACTTAGTGATTGCAATCATTTTAGTCAATAGTCTGGTTATCAGACCCTTGTACCGAATGGTCGTACGTTTTGTGCTGCGCAAAGATTCAATCACTTTAATTTTGACCATTACAAGGAGTGGGTTATTGATGTAGACAAATGCCCGTGTACCCTTTACAGCTCATTTTACGGATGTCATTACTAAAGAAGAAAAGAAGTCAATCAGTCACTCAATAGTGTCTGACAGTGAAGTCTAGAAAGTAAACGGGTTTCCTTGCATAATTTGGATATTAGGACACTGCATGCTTTCGTTTCTATTTCACTGATAGGACATACATGACATGTTCATAATTCCTGCAAAGTTCAACAGAGTTTGATGTTGGCTGCAAAAGGGACATATAGTACATTTAACCGAATAAAAATTAAGATTTTTTTTTTTTTTTTTTTTTAATTAAAAAATAAATTACGGTCAGATGTGCATCCAGGGGCCGGCTTCAGGGCTCTTGGTGGGATCCAGGGAGCGGATCCCCCAGAAGCTCAGGGTTTTTTAGCATTTAATTACGCTCAAATTGAGGAGGCGCGATAGCTCAGTCGGTAGAGCAGTGGTCTCACAATCCGGTGACCCGGGTTCGAAAACCAAGTCGATGCGCTAGTGCCCTTTGGTAAGGCATTAATCCTCACTACCAGGTCCCTCGGAGAGGACCTAAAGCCGTCGTCCGTCTGGTTGCTAACTTACAAGCATTTATGCTTTCTTAGCAGTCAGGTAAAATAACCATCACAACAATCACAAATGAGCATCCAGGGGCCCGCCTTAGGGCCCCTGGTGGGGTTCAGGAAGCGCAGCCCCCGAAAGCTCAGTGGTTTTAGGCACATAATTATTACGGTCAGAGGAGCATATTTTGGTACCTTATTTGTGACACTGGCAGGTCACTATTCTTTCTTTCTTTCTTTCTATTTCTCTTTAACATACTTTTTCAATAAATTGGGGGCTCGAATCCCCCGAGCCCCGCCGTTTCATGTCATTTCGGCAACATTTGTAAATCACTGGTATCAAATCGAAAAATTGTGTTGGGGCAGTGTGCCCCCCCCCCCTCCCCCCATCAGTACGCCAGTGTTTGAGCTAAATGGACTATTGGAATTGAAGAAAATGCATCAGACATGCTTTGTGCACACAATAGATTTATTACATATCCCGTATCTCTGTGCAGCCGGTATCGCTCCACCACTGTGCATTGTATTAAGTGCTTGGACCGTGACAGAGACTATATACAGAATGAGTCAGAAAAAATGTCCCACTTTTTAAAAGTTGTATTGTTTGAAGTATGAATATTTAATCACGGGTTTCATGATATGTCTTGATATCTCTGCATGCATGACTGAACATCAGACAATCTTTACGAGACTGCCAGATCTCACTTGCGCCAAGTTACTGAGTGAGGAATAAAACCGTGCATTGAACAAAGACAGTCAGACAGACACACACACGCACAGACACTTACACACACGCACACACACAAACGCACACACGCACACGCACACACACACACACACACAACACACAGCACACGGTAAAAATTGTTTCATAATTTCCTCTTTTCTGATTAACCATTGATTTTTATCAAGTTCGCTGAATGTTTAAGTGGCATTTCCCTAACAATCTTTCCCTTTAATATACATTCATTACCACCATCATATCATCATCATCATCATTGTCATCATCTTAATCTTCATCATCATCATCATCATCATCATCATGAAGCTCAACACGCACAACATCCGCCAATACGCACCAAGAGGACAGCGGCCACTCAACTTTTCGTACGAGAAGAAAAATTCCCGACAAAAAGTAACAATTTGGGTGGGCCTTGTCGGGAATGGAACGCTCATTTGTGTGCGTGTGCCTGCTCGTGTGCGTATGGGTGTGTGTGTGCGTGTATGTATGTGTGCGTGCGTGCATGTGTGTGTGTTTTTGTCTGTCTGGCTGTCTTTGTTCAAAACACTATTTTATTCCTCACCCAGCAACTTGGCGCAAGTGAAATCTGGCAGTCTTGTAAATATTGTCTGATGTTCAGTCATGCATGCAGAGATTCAAATGAAAATGGTACCTAAATGTACTTGGAGGATAACTCTATCAAGACATATCATGAAACCCGTGATTAAATATTCATACTTCAAACAATACAACTTTTAAAAAGTGGGACATTTTTTCTGACTCACTCTGTATAGGCGACACAGTTCTCAAACTGAATCATCTCACCTAAAACTTTCGCTCGGCAAAGATGTGATGGTCATACATCTTGGAGACGCGGGGGTTAACAATGACCAATCAAAACGAGTCTTATTTTGTTTGGAAGAAAAAAAAATCCATAGCAAAATGACTTTCTCAAACTAAAAATTAGAAGAGGGCGGTATGCCAAAATGTGACATGCAAATAAAGCTCTGTCGCCCGAACCGTTGATTTTACACAGAAAATGAGCTGAAAAAACAGTAAATTGACTACTTTAAACAATAAAACACATTGTTATATCATAATGAAATTGTAATTTGTTTGCCTAACTAGAAAGCACATAGTCTTTATCGTATTATACTAGTCAAACTAAGCAAAACAGTTGGTACTATTAGCAGAATGGAGATGGATGTAAAATAAACGTGTTTTTTACGTCATTCTCCACAGAACATGTTTTGCTAATAAAACAAGCACTGTTAGTGACCAAAATATTTTGATATGGTGTATGCTGCAACACAGTCATGTTCATGCGGCGTCGCTACTTCCTTTTTGGCAAACCGCTAGTTCCTTTTTTTGTTTTGTAAAGGATGCGGGCAAAAGAAATGCAATATTTGTGGGTAGAAATAATTATAATGGAGTGAGCAGTGGAAATGCAGAAGGATGTGTACATGTGTTTTATTGATTATTCAAAGGCTTTCGATAAAGTAAAAGATTCAGAGCTTTTTGAAGAGCTGAAAAAGCTCGATATATATAGGAAAGATCTAAGACTGCTACAAAGTCTATATTGGAATCAGTTTGCATGCATCAGGGTAGAAGGAAAGTGCAGTGAATATATTATCATCATACGGGGAGTCAGACATGTAGGGTTGTGTTATGTCGCCGTACCTGTTCAATGTGTATAGTGAAATCATTCTAAGAGAATTGGAGCATGAAAATGGGATACGAGTGGGTGGCCATTCAGTCATAAATATTAGATAAGCTAATGACACTGTTTTATTATCTGAATCAGAGAAAGATCTCCGGAGACTCCTGGATGTAGTTGTAAAGGAAAGTGAAAGAATGGAACTAGATATCAACTATAAAAGACAAAGTGCCTGGTAGTCTCCAAGAAGAGCAGTCCAACATTTAACTTGAAACTGAAAGAGCAGGTTATTTACTACCTCGGCAGCATAATCAACGAGGATGCCAGATGTGAGACAGAGATCAATAGAAGGATAGCTCTCGCTAAATCTGCATTTTCAAAGTTAGGCAAAATTCTGACAAATCGCACAACGGGTATGAGGACCAGAATAAGAGTACTGAATTGTTACATCTACTTAGTACTTCTGTATGGTAGTGTAACATGGACTTTAGCCTCTCATACTAAAAAGCGTTTAGAAAGTTGCGAAATATGTTTTTTAAGAAGAACGATCAAAATCCCTTGGACTGACAAAGTTAGTAATGAGGAAGTTCTTAGAAGAGCTGTAGTGCAAAGGAAAATTATACGTGAGATGTTGATTAGGCAGTTGAAGTTCATGGGTCACATTACATGTAAAGAAGGCCTAGAGAATCTTGCTTTGACAGGGAACATTGTGGGAAGGAGGAGTAGGGGAAGGAGAAGGATACTTTGGATGAACAGTCTGCAGAAATTGTTAGTAGAGAGAGGAGTGAAGAGCTGGGAGTGGCGCTATAATACAGAAGGCTAGGCGCCGATGGTTGTGGAACAGCATGATCGCCAAAGTCAATCGATATGGCACTTTGAGAGAGAGAGAGAGAGAGAGAGACTTTCTAATTTTTGGCAAACACTGAGGAAAATATCAATAGCGTTAAATAGCTTACCGGAAACAAACTTGTTTCGACGACAGTTCCATGTTCAAGTTTGTAGTCACGGGAATTGTGGGAATGATGATATCACCAACCTTATTTCCCCAAATCCGATGATTTTTGTTCAAGTTGTTCGTTCCACTGTCCTAGTGGATCATGGAACCTGAAGCGCCCTATACACCGTACACAGGTTTGAGTTATGTGATAATGTGAGTACCACGAATTCACTTGCTGCTCAGAACATGCAAAATATGGCTCTATACTCATATTCAAAATGATCCGCAGTTGTAATGTGATTTCGACATCTATATCATGGGTGTCGATCACGGGGGGGGGGGGTATATCCCCAATATTTCAGGTGGGGGATGGCCTGTACAATCATCCCCCAATAATTCACCATCAAAACAAAAAAAAATGAAGAGAAAATTAATGATGAGAGCCCGATGAGAGTAGTTAATGGTTATTACTCGCAAGATGACCATCAATATACACATTTTGCTATCTCATTTTCATAATACATACATATATAAATAGAAAACGAAGTAAATGAGACAACCGTATATGAGACAAGAATAAATTGAATTCTCGCTCATACGGCTTCATCAGGAATTGATGAATTTATTCAATTTATTCAATCAACAGCATCATAGAAATGCAGTGCGCCAAATGCAAAGCCGCAGCGTTAAAAAGCAACGAGCTAGCGCAAAAGTGCAAAAAAAGAAGAAGAGAGTGGGAGAGAGAGATATTGAGAGACAGAGAGGATAATAACCCAGGTAGCAAGCCCATGTGGGACCCACATGGGTCCCATATTCTCTGAAACATGGGCCCCATATGGAAAACCATCTGGGGCCCTAAGGCATCTGCACCCAAGAATATGGGAGTCTGGGACCCATATGGGTAAACCCATATAAGACAGATGGGACCCAGATGGGACCCATACCAAACTGGGCCCAAATGGGTATGCCCAGCTTAATCCCATCTGGTACCCATATTGGTTAACCCAGATATATCCCATGTGGGTTAACCCAGATTTTCCCCATGTGTTACCCATATGGGCATATTCATATTCTACCCATATGTGTACGCCCAGCTCATTCCCATCTGGGACCCATAAGGGCTGGCCCAGATAGATCCCATATGGGTTACTAAATATTGGCCCCATATGGGGTTCCATTTAATAGCCCAGATGGCACAAGTGACCCAGATCATCCCCATATGGGCCCCATATGGGCTTGCTACCTGGGAAAAGGGAAAAGGGAAGAAACGGGCAGAAGAAAAAGGAAGGGGAAGAGAAAAGGAAGAAAGACAAGAGAAAGAGGGACATATATATTCCAGCATTTCCTTCAGGGAACTGATGTGAATGGGCGATAGAAAAAAGGTTGACTTTAAAGTAACCTACAATGAAATATTGCTCATGTTTATTTCTTACAATGTCAAAATTACTTTACGGGATCCCCTCCCTAAAAAGCTTAGGCATGGGTGATGGTAGGTATGAGGTTAATGCATGATCAGGAATTAGTTGAGTGGATGGAAAAGAAGTGAGAAATAAGCTGAAAGAAACATGGAAAATTGCCATGGAATGATGGAAGGCAATGTGAGACAGGCCCAACATGTTCTAAAACAAGTAATACAACAGAATACTCCAGTTCGATATTTTGGAGAAAGATTATTATGTCACAACTTATTTTTGTTTTATTGAAAAGCTGATGTAGGCCTATGTATTGTATTCAAACGTAACAGGCATAAGATAGTTAAGACGTTTTTGAAGGTTAGAATGTTATTAAGTTTGAAGTTTTGTTTATAACACCCTTCCAATAATAATGCACCTTCTAAGACTGGTTATAGTTTTTGAGAAAAAAATAGTGCTCTGGTCAGGGCCTTAGGGAATATTATGCTTATATTTTAGAGCGTATCTGGTATGATAAGTATATCTGGGTGAAGAAGGAGATAATGGAAGTTTGTTGTTTGGTAGTTGGAACGTAAGTTTTATATTATGTTTTTAAGAAACAGACAGTTTGTATGAGATCAGGAGTGGAAATTTTCTGTCATTTTGAGAACCAAATTTTGCATCAGTGATATTCTGTTTCATTGAATTGAGTTTCCCGCAGAGAGGATTCAGTTGGTTTAATTAAAGAAGGAAGAGAGTCAAATGAAGAACCAAAAGCAATATGTTTTTCATTTACTAATGAGAACTATGTTTTTTGAGATCTCCTTACACAGAATATTGGAATGGGTTTTTCACGATGAATGTTGTTTGGAGACATCAATATTCATAAAATGTATGTTTCTATCACCAGGAAATAAAGAATTTTCTGTCTACATGAACCTTTCCTGGTTGCTTATTAATGCATTTGCCCACTGGTAACATAATACTTTCACAAGTTGATATCCCTCACCATTGGATTTTTTTGGTAATGTCTAAATTTCGTTTAAAAATAGATGATATCAGTCTGGTAGGCCTACACTGCAGGCAAGAGTCAGGACTAACATTTAGCATGTTATTAATTTTATTACCACTCTTATATTCTCTGAAATGTTATCTTTATTGAGGGTGACTTGAAAAAGTTAATAACTTGGAAGGGAGGGTGCAACCTGCCACACGCTTCTACCTCTTGGTTGCTTTGATCCATTGCCGAAAATATTTTGGCACCTATCATCCCCCCAACCACGGATACAAATCGACACCCCTGATCTATATGGTCGCCCATAAGCGTGCAGAAACACAAAGGATGTTTACAGGAGCAGTTCTTTTTTTAATTTTCAATTAAGCACAACGGAACGAAAAATAATCAAGGTCTTCAAAGGACAAGACTTGGTACAGAAAGATACGGACGTCAAACTTCGAAAGGTGAAAGTTCCATGTCAAACGAACAAAAGACGAATAGAAACAAATTGAACATATGAGGACAACAGAGGGTGTACTCGAGGATAATATATAACTAATATCTGACGGCCGAGTGTAGCTGCGCGCTTGAATTGACTGGCCGCGACTGCAGCTTAGCTGCCAGCTCAAGCTTATTAAAAACAAAACGGGGTCCTTTTGAGGATTGACCACCCCAAGGCTACCCGATAGTTTCTTTTTTTCTACACTACCCCGGAATAACCCCTATTTTATTTTATTTTTGAGGAATCCATTGACACATTGTGCTTTAGATCCCTTTCCCTTACATCAACAACTAAAATAATTATTATTGTACATGTATAACTGGCCAAATTGAAAGAAAAGAAGATTTTTCTGTATTATCTGGCTTTCCCGCTAAATTATTTGAATTAATTGTAAATAGGTAGATAACGTTTCTCATCATACCTGACTTTATTTGATTTGGGGTGCGTATTGGATACTCTTCAAATATCTCTTTCGGACTCTCTTTCTTTCTCTATCTGACTCTCATCCCCCCCCATAAAAATGTGTTTAACATCAGTCTATTTCGAGAGATACCCAACAAATAAATAAAAAACGCATTAGCTGAGTATCGAACCCGATACCATCAAATTACCAGAAGATCGCTTATATACGAATCTGTATCATTTTTTATTTCATCCTTTCATTATAAAACTTAAAAACTTAAATGGACTAAAATTCGTATCCTCGCCCCTCTCCCGGCACACGAGAAATTCATATCTCTGCCGTTCCCTTCGCCTATAATTAGCATTCCTCGTACGATCTGTCTTATCCGATTTCTTTTCAAAATTTCATTTTTTCTTATATATCTCACTCTGTCTTCCTAACTGTTTTTTTCCTATTTGGTTGTCTTTTAGGCCCTTCCACAGCCCCCATTGCTATTTTTGTTTATATTTCTATCATACGTGCCCATCGTGTTTGATATTCATGTATCTAGTTGTACCAAAGTACCCCCTCTTCCTCTCTCTCTCTCTCTCTCTCTCTCTCTCTCTCTATCTCCTCTGTTTTATTGATTGCAGTTATTATGTCTCCCTTTTCTTATTGTGTTGGTTTGTGGTCTTAGTGAATGAAGTTACCACCCCATGGTCTCACCCAACTGGTCACCATAACTAGATGTGTAAAGGGATTTAATTTAAAACCAATTCTAATTACAAAAATGAACTTGGAAAGTAAATCCCTAGTAAATCTTCTAAAACCGAGAAAACATAATCATGTGCAAGAACAGAAAGTTTATACATACATGACAAAAATACATGGAGATTAGCAGTGAGACACATTAGTCTTGTATATCGGTGATCTCCTGGTAATTTGATGGTATCGGGTTCGATACTCAGCTAATGTGTTTTTTATTTGTTGATTATCTCTCGAAATAGACTGATGTTAAACCCATTTAACTATGTTGATACTATGAATATAAATTGACACCAAGGGAATCATTCTACTTGAAATTTCGTCTGATCCAAGCTCTAGTAAGGCTTGAAAATGACTGCAATCATGAGACATATAAGTTCGTCTTGCTCATACGCACTTGGTAGAGCATGGTCGAAATCTCATTTTTTAGAGATACATTTATTAGTAATTAATTATTTGGGTTTTTTTTATCTTTTTATTTATCTTGGTATTCTATAACTTATTGATGGATGTTTCGCCATAGCATACAAATCAAGTCGTTTATACACTGATGCCTATAAATTTGAAATATTAATATACATTACAAATTCATTGATTTATATAACTGACGCCTTAACACATACATGTGCGATGAAATAATATTCATGAATTTATTATAAGTTAATAATTGTCGAATTGATTTCCACTTTATTTACAAATCAGGCCAATTATATTAATACTTTATTCAGGACAATGGGCGCATTGTTTCCAATATCATTACTAATTCATTATTATGCAAGAATTGCGTCGATGTTTCAACTGCTACGCGCAATTGTACTGTTGTGCTATTTATGATACATACAGATTGTGTGGTTTAGATTTTTGAGAAAAAATGAATATCCAAGTCATCATTTTGAGACTTCTGTTTTTATTTTTTTAATTAAAAAGCTTAGTAAAAATGAATTTCACATCATTCAAATTTACAATGTGCAAACCTCATTTAATGCAGAGTTTTAATTTCTGAGTCATTAACATCAAGCAGATTTTGTTGTTTTGTTTTTATCCTGCTCTTACACATTTTATTTTATCAGGACTATTCTACTCTTTTGCCTTTTTCTTCTTATTTTTTTCTCCTCAATAGCTCTTCTCTTTCTCTCTTTTCCTTCTACATTTTAATAGTAGGCCTACTTGCTATGTTGAAACTATTCTTTGAAATATTTTTGAAATAGTCTAGAATTTTAGGTCTAAAGGTTCACACAGAGAAAGTTTGAAATGAATGCCCATAAAGTACTACCATAAACCATGTCATATCTTAATATCATTGATATACAGATCAAAGTTTTATCTACCTTTCACTGTGGAAATAGTACTTGTTTTCTCACAATAATCACTTTCAGTTATCATACAAAGAATTCTCGTTTAAATTAGGTGATAATTTCCATTTCTCCACGTCGATATCACCACCATTGAAGATCTAATGCATGTTGCAGCACATGAGCCGTTGATTTGAATGTGTTATTTCCTCTGATAATTATACAAAGGCAATAAATCCATACCAAAACGCCAGTAATTCTATTTAATTCAACTCTTTTACACCGTTCATTTTGCATTCCATTTATGTACGTCACCAATTTCACCGGGCACGTTAACAACTGGGCAAGTCATTGACGCATTGATACGTCACCAAATGGCACCTGGTGCACAATGGACCTGTCCTTCGATCGGTTTTGTGAAGAAGCCTGCGACGGTTCTTTGTCAACTCCGATTTGCAGACACATTAGAAACCTTTCCTTATAGGCCATGGCATGCCAGTATGTTAAAGGGGAACTCCACCCGGATATTAAGTTGATATTAATAGAAGCAGAAAAATTAGACATGCCAGTCAAAGTTTGAGCAAAAAATGATTAAAAATAAGAAAGTTTTGAATGTTTGAAGGTGTGATCAATCAAACACAAATTGGCAACTCTTTGACCAATATTGCAAAGTCCCTTCCCATTTGCACTGTACTAAAAAACTTTTTTTTTAATGTATATTTTCCCTTGAGAAATTTTCTATTATACATTCATCCTAAATATAACTAATGCAAATATGTTGTTTATACAATCCCTGTGTGTAACCAGTCTTTTCCATCATCAATAACTAAGGAAATTTTGGAGAGGGGCTTGTAAGCTACATCAGTGTTGCCAATTTTTATTTCACTGATGACAACTTTAAAAATTCATAACTTTCCAATTTGTTATCGAAATTCCTCAAACTTTCACTAATTTGCTTTGTTTCTCTCATTTTCCGCTTTTATTAAAACCAAGATTACTTCTCCATGGGGCGTGTTTCCAGGTTCGTGGTTTGAGAGACAAGAGTGAAAAGCTTAACATGAAAGTCTCTGTATTACCATTTTACAAAAGTCCAAGTAAAATTGAGAACCTATCGTTCCTGGGCTAGGATTTTAAAGTTCTTTGGCGCAATGGTGCCAAGACAGTGTTCAAAGCCAAAGTCGCCAGACTCGCCTTCAGGCAAGTGAAAGCGGAATCTCTGCATGAGGGTAGTAGCGAAGAGGAAGAACTCCATCCGGGCTAGCTGTTCACCAAGGCATACACGTCGACCTGTAAAAATTGTAAATGTAAACACACATGTAAAAATAATACCAATGAAGACTTCACACAAAAAAATTGTATAAGGTCTATCAGTAAAACAAACTTTATGATATCGTTTAATACGTTGTAAACATCTTGCACCATTATTATACAATCGTGGTAGCATGCTTCAACAAAGCTTTCAACATACCACATACAACTGTCGTTGCTCACTCTTTTGCACTCTGCCACTTGCCAACAATTCAATCAAGTTAACTCTAAAATGAATGACTGCTATCGTGTAATTTTCCCTTTATCTTTACCTAAATTTAAAGCTCTATATATTTCACAGTGGTTTGTCACATAGCAGCTGAGATCTTGAGAATTGGTCATGATGGGACCGGCCCACAATTTTTTGACTGTCAAAGATTTTTTTTTGTTTTGTTTTGTTTTGTTGTTTTGTTTTTTTTTTTTGGGGGGGGGGTCTGTTGTCTGTTCTAGGGCTCGTCGGTGTGACTGAGGAAGAAAACGTTTTATATCTTAATGTAGTACTTGCCAGCATCGAGATAGACCAGCTACATGCAGTATCATAAATGAAGCATTACAGAGGATGTTAAAATAAAGCCTATCATATTATGTTTCGTCCACAAACATTGTTAAGCCCCTATTGTCAACTTCTTAATGAAGGCAACAGTGTATCCTTACCTGCACCAAACACAGTGAAAGCATCCTGTTTAATCATGGTCTTTCCGTCTTCACTCAGGAAGCGATCAGGGTTAAACTCTTCCGGGTCATCCCACAACCTTGGATCCAGGTGTATACCAAGGATATTAATCATAATTTCGGTGTCTCTCGGAATGGTGTAATCTCCAATCTGGACGTCTTTGGCGGTGACATGTGGAACACCAAGCGGCGCGACAGGTCTAAAGCGAAGGACCTCTGTTAAGGTGGCATCGGTGTACGGCATGTCCTTACGATCTTCCACGCATGGTGCTCTCTCGCGTCCAACAACACGATCGATCTCGCTCATAACCTGTGACATGAATCATAAATGTAACAAGTTAGTACATGAAATGCGGGCGATCCCCAGATTCAATTTGTATATATCTACATGTATAAGGAAAATAAGAAATTAATGTACGGCTGTATTGCATTTTGCGGATCTAATCACAAGTCATCCTCCAACGACAATTCCTCGGCAGTCACTATACCTTACACAAACTAAATTCCTAACTTCAACCATGGATCACACACTTTGCCGTACATTTATCCGAACCATAAACCTAACAGAAACCCTTTCATGAAATAAAGCCTGGGTGTAATATTTCGGATCATATGTCCAGTTCACTTCCTGTCTTCTTGTCCTCAACAAGTTGATTTGACAAAATCTCTAACTTGTCATTTCTCACTTGTCACTTATCTGACGGAAATCAACTTGACAGGATGGCCTACAGGAAATGTTTTCATCTCAGTGGTTAAGGCTTGTAATCTTGTAATGTAAATTGCATGAAATAGTAAGAGATAAAGATAGAACCTCGTGGGCTTTTTTTACCTTTTCTTGTACATCAGCTTTGGTTGCCATTACGAGGAGGAACCAGAGTAACGCTGTTGATGTGGTCTCAGTTCCTGCAAGGAATAGATCAAAAGCACATCCAGATGTCGTCTTTGTTCATATATGGTTTCGTTCTGTCCTCCTTTGCCTTCCCCTTCTCTTCTTCCAGTCTTTCTGCTTCAGTCAAGTACATATCAATAATGTCCCGGATGTCAGTGGAATGGTAGCTTTCAATGTGCTCTGTCACCTCCTTAGTTATAAAGTTCTGAGAAGTGGTACATATACACCAAGATTTGACCAAGATTTAAAAGGTATTTGGTATTAAAAAAGGATAATTATACAACTTATGGCCCTTGCAGACATGATATCTTATCATCAGTCTGGAAATGTGATATAAATATAATGAGGCTTTAAATCAAAGTCTTTGGATAAAGTGCTGCAGATGGGGACCTCCTAGTTGACCCAATAAAGGTTCACAAAACCAAATGCCCATGAGGCCGTAGGTCCACATGTTACACTATTGATGAGATAGATGCACCTGCCGTATCATTACGAATGGAACAGGCCCCTCCAATATCCTTTGATATCGCTTTGCTTTCTTACCTTGACTCCCAAAATATTTTCCTTGGGCCACTTCAGAAGTTGGGTCTTGAGTAGCATGGGAAATCGCATCATCAGCTCCCGGATGATAGGGTTAATCCCGACCCCACTTGTAACGTTTCTCAGCCTCTGGATCATATCCATGAAGACCGGGTCATCGTACTCCAACCTCCTCCCGAAGGTGATACTGCAGATGATGTTGGAAACGGCGGCGTTGGTAAGATGCATGGCGTCGAACGCCTCACTGGAGTGTTGGGCAATTGCGTTACAGAGGATGCGGGCCTCCTCCTGTATCCGCGTCTCGATGCCCTTCCTACCCATTCCAAAGTTGCGTAGAGCCGAGAGACTGAAACGACGTAGCTCCTGCCAGGGTTCCCCATCACTGAAGATGATGCCCCCTAATAAGTGGATAAACTGCCTTTTAATGATGTTATAAAGTGTAAAAAGATATTATGATTGAAGTACACATCCTTTAAGCTCATCCCACTGCTGCCACCGTGCCAATGAGTAGAATTTACTCCACGGATTTAGCTTGAATTTGTGTGTGGGGGAGGGGGATCCAGGCTGAACATGCCAAACAAACCGTGAACAGTGAATCTTGTGGCTAACGGTAGACTAAGTACTATGAATGTATTGATCCTACTATGGAACAAAGGTAATAGGCGTTTGTTGGCTCAACAGGTTCTATTTGAAGGGCTTTTGTGGTCGTTGGTGATAAATTTCGTTACTGCTATATTTGGCTGATTATCACAAAGAGAAAAATATATAGTTCATCGAAATATAAAATAAATCTTTGCAAAAACCACATACCTGGATTATAAAACTAGTGTGAACACGATCCTAAAGACTTTCGAGAAATCAAACTCAGGCTATTTCAATAGGCCTAGCCTTGCCATCACCCATCGAAGTGTGCAAACAATCATATATTAAGTAATCCGAACATGATTTTCACGGAATAGACAAAAGGGTATTGAAATTCCCCTTGGGTTGATTTCTCGAATGTCCTAGCGATTATGTTTGTAATAATAATGGCAAACAGTGGGAGATATACCTGTATAATCCATCACGTGGGTAAAGAAAGGGGGCGCTAATCTGTTAGATGTCACATCTGCTTGCTTCACGATGAGTTCTTTGACAAGACTTGGGCTAGAAATCATAATCATCATTCTCTTGCCGAGCTGCAGACATACTATGTCACCATATCTGAAAATGGAAAGGAAAACGTGTGATGAAATCTTTCAATTCCACATGACCATTGTGTTGTCAACCCATGAGACATCCATCAGAGAGTGAATGTCTAAAAATTAAAAGAACACTTACAATCGTAAACAAGATCGAGGCAAAAATTTATCAGTTTCAGACACAAAGACATATTTCATTATTGTTTTTGTTTGTTTTATTATTTTTTGTTTCTGTTTGTTTATTGTGGGTTTTTTTTTTCTTGTGAGAATGAAAGGAGAAAGTGTGCAAACATTGCCATGAACTGTCTCAATAGTTTTGATTTGAACAAATAACTCAATCGACATCTTGTGCAACAGGCGTTATATCAAATTGACCTGTCATTCAAAATACAAACGTTAAAGGTACTATGTCCCATTTGCAGGTCAAAAAGATGAAAAGGTTAAATTCCAACAGCATTTGAAAGACAATAATTATTTAGAACTTCCCTCAAAACGAAAGGGTTTGAAAATGGATTTTTGTGGGAAAATAACGACCGTTAGTTGTCAAATCGACATAAGGGATTGGTATCACCTAAGTAATAGTCTGATTTTCAGACCCTTGTACCGAATGCTCGTACGTTTTGTGCTGCACAAAGATTCAATCAGTTTAATTTTGGCCATTACAAGTAGTGGGTTATTGATGTAGACAAATGCTCATGTACCTGTTACAGCTCATTTTATGTATGTTATTACCAAAGAAAAAAATATGTCAGTCAGTCACTCGGTAGTGTCTGACAGAGAAGTCTAGAAAGTAAACGGGTTTCTTGCATAATTTGAATAATAGGACACTGCTAACGTTTAAATTTCACAGATAGGACATACATGAAAGTTCTACAGAATTTGATGTTGGCTGTAAAAGGGAAATAGTATCTTTAAAGTACTTCAAGAAATGGTGAATGACTCCGATATTTACCTCTTACTTAAGTGAATCATTCTGCCGAAGCGGTTGCGCGTAGGGAACAGTGCCATGAGGCCATCAAAAGGATAAGGAATGACTGGTGGGCCAGGGGGGAGACGGTAGTGGAACGACGCCCAGTAGTTCATGCGGATATACCAGAAGGTCGCAAGACAGAAAGAGATGGTGGTCAGGAGGTTGGCTATCCCGATGTACTGGATCACACTCAGGAGAAGATTTACTACAGAAGACATGGTTTTTAGAGGCGCTATCCAATGTCACCAAGTTTTTCGTATCTCAAAGTCTGGACAGGATCAAATCTAAATTTATCAAGGTGGACAAAAATGCAAGGATGTCATGTACTTGATACCAATTACAAACCCTGCGACGCATATAAATTTGGACTTTGATTGGCAATCATTGGGTTTGTTCGTGCAGACTTAGAGCAATATAGAAACGGAAGTAAAAATACTGAACTTTGAGTTCGTCAAATTGGCATTTTAAAAGGAAATGAAGCCATGCAAGCATTAAAAGTTGTTTGATGTTTAAAGAAATTATCTGTAAACCAATAAAACTAGCATGCACCCCCATGCACCCCACACCACAGGCATGAATTTGAAATGATTTTGTTACAAAAATGTATTATCTGTAAACCAATAAAACTAGCATGCACCCCATGCACCCCACACCACAGGCATGAATTTGAAATGATTTTTTACAAAAATGCAAGGATGTCATGTACTTGATACCAATTACAAACCTTGCGACACATATAAATTTGGACTTTGATTGGCAATCATTGGGTTTGTTCGTGCAGACTTAGAGCAATATAGAAACGGAAGTAAAAATACTGAACTTTGAGTTCGTCAAATTGGCATTTTAAAAGGAAATGAAGCCATGCAAGCATTAAAAGTTGTTTGATGTTTAAAGAAATCTGTAAACCAATAAAACTAGCATGCACCCCCATGCACCCCACACCACAGGCATGAATTTGAAATGATTTTGTTACGTTATTATAAGCGTCTTTTATAAGTTGATTATATGGTTATATGAAATGAATCTGTGGAATTTTACCATAAGAAATGGATAATAATATATATATATATCATACAGTCATTATTTCACATTGTCAGTCTAATTACAGGATGACACTTATTTTCCATCCTTACTACAGCTTTTTACATTCAGTCTCTCCCTTCTCTTATTCCTTCTCTCCTGTTCTTTTACTTACTTTAAACAAATTTTGTTTTTTGACTCATACATCTTTTCTCTTCTTTTCTCAATGACCTTTACCCTTACTTTTTCTTCATTCTTCACCTGGGAACGAAAAATTGAATTGTATCAATCATGTTTATAATAAATCACCTTTACCATGTGTCCCATGCCAAATCGCAAAAAAAAAAATATATATATATATATATATATATAATATATACAATGTACATATATTTGCATTTCCTTACAATATGTTGGTTTAGTATTGTTACTTGTAGTTGTATGTATTTTTTTCCTTAATGGGGGTACATTGGGCTATTGGGGCAGCGAAATCTTTCTTGTGGAGCGTACTGGTGATACGACTGCTCAACCCCGCCCCGCTTCCCTCCCTTGCATGATGGATTGACAGCCCTGATCATTTGAAATTTGAATTAATAGATTTTGTCACTGCTCAAGAAAAATTAAACAGCATTGTATAATTAATTAAAATCTAGACTAGTTGTTTTACAAAGGTCACATTCATCAACCCTTGGTATATATATATATTTTTTTTTTTAAAGAATAAGAATCCAAAATTTGCGACTGAAATTCAAATTGCAAAGGCTTTAAATTTAATATTAAATTTAACTATTCTATTGTTTTAAATGACCTTGAAGTTGAATGAACTTTCCAATTCACATTTGCCAAACTTTCTTATCATATTCATAACTGGTTTATTTTTCAAAATATTTGCATGGTTTTGGTATCATTTGAAAGGAAAGAGCAAGGACTAAGCTTTCCATTTGTGGCATGCTGCCCTCTCTAGGGCTAGTCTATAGGCTCAATTTCCTTCACTTTGGGTTATACTGGATGTTGAATGAATGAAATGTGCCTTTTGTATTTCTCTGTTTTTATCAATTTATGATTTTCAGGAAAATGCCTTTACTTTCTAGAGGATAATTTGTGAACAGTTAGTCCGATTGAGGTGATTTTTTTTTTTTTTTTTTTTTTGGGGGGGGGGTGCTGTTTGATGAATGTTTTATCTCTTGAACAACCTGTGGAAATGTGATAACTATGATTAGTTTCTCAGTAATTATTGATGCATGAATATGTAATTAGGTGATCTTGCATGCCCTTGGCTAATTAAAAAAAATCATTAAAAATAAAGAGAGACAATTTTTTTTTTAATTACTCATGTATTTTAGTATCAACACTTTATACATACACACCAAAATTCAGTGATTGTTAAGAGAGGTATGTATTTCCTTCTGGTGTCAAATTGCACTTTTCCATTTGTTTTTAGTACTGGTGCTTATATTATTCCTTATGTAGGCCTACCCTTCGCAATGATATATACCTACATATATATATATATATATATATATATATATCTACAACCTAGATTTAGAGAGTTACATTCAGAAAACTAGAGTTCTGTCGTCTCATACTAGAGGGCAAGACATAATTATATTGGAAATAATCATTATCAAATTGTTTTCTGTTTTATGAAAGTTTGGCAGAGCTTTGTGTTGTTAATATGATGGGCAGCTAGCTATTACAGGGGAAATGTTAATCAAGTAGCCGAAAATCTTACTTTTTCAAAACAGCAATTGAAATGGGTACCTTGATCGTGTGTAGACTCGTGTGCTTCTAGTTATATGCAGCCTATCACGAAGATAACTAACGATTGCAAGCGGTGTGAGAAAAACCCGTGAGGTTTAATGGGATCAAAGAGATATCACATCAAGCGGTGATACAGACGCGTCAAAATGATCCCGAGCCGAGTGTCAGGATTATCTGACCCTCTGTTCTTAATTTCTTTGGACTCCCTCATTTCATAGAGTATCACGCTTTATATAAAGAAGACATGCCCACATTGTTGTCTTACTGTCCCATGACATAAAATATGCTAAATGTAGCTCATAGACGCGAAATTTGTCTTAATTTTCGATGTAATTGCGAACAACCGAATATATACCAGTTTCCGATCGCCCCGTAATTATGCCGTAAAAACACTAACACCCGTTCCGTCGATCGGCCTAGACTTCAGCGAAGCACAAACCGATCGTACTGTACTCATCAACCCGGAGCATATGCAATGTCACTGGTTCTACGTGCATACATGCGCAGCCACCTTGTTCCGGAGCGCCCCGAAATAAGGGAAATTGGAAAATAGACCGTCATATCTCACCTAATTTTGACGTGTTTGAAATATAGTGCGCTGCCAAAAATTGTGATTAAGTCATACCTTTCTCGAATAGTTCGAATAAAAATCTTGAATTACCTTAAAAATATACAAATCACTCACATTTTCCAAGAACAAGCCCCGTACTCCGTAGTACTAGTAGTATAGGCCTATGTAGTATATACCCAGGCGTTGACGGTCCGGACACGGTGTGTATCCGACAGTTGATTTAAAACAGCAATTATTTTGAAGAAGTTTACACGCAATATTTCATAAATCTTCTAAGACTTTATGATGGATGATATTTTAAAGGCAATTATTCATGATGGTTAGCGTTATGAATCCGAATGCAAAAGAGAATTCTTTGTTTCTTCACTTTTTCTCAAATTATGATGTAATTAAGAATGATTATTTTTTACAATTCTTTTATAATGATGCAATATGTATATTATGTTCACTAAAGAAGTATTTATTTATTTATTTATTTCTGATATTTAGACAGGGTGACTCATTATCACCAATAATGGTGGTCTTCCATGAGGCCCTGTTAAACATAATAAGAAACAATTTTTTAAACAATAAAAACGAAATCATGAAGTAAGCTCGTAACAGCAACAAAGAATAAATAAGAACATCATGAACATCATGGTATAAACATAGTTTTAAAATATTTGGTATCCTCGTAACGAATGAATGGTTTGTTTGTTTTGTTTTGCTTTGCTTTTTGTTCAAGAAAACGTATTAGGGAAAAAGACAGAAGGAATCCAAAATTGTTATATACTTATTTACAACAACAAGATAGTAAATTACTGCGGGATAATATGCAAAATTAATGCGTGTAAACTAGTATAGCAATTGAATGAACACTCTTAAATAACAATAAAAATACAAATATATTTATAACTGATAATAAAGTATATGAAATCATTCTTTCAGTTAGAAAAGCATTATGCCATCCTACATTCAGGGCTAAGAAACAGACAATTAATCATATGACATTACAAATGTCATATCCTTGACAAAGTCAAAAATAAAAAGCATCAAGTGAAATTTTCCTAGCAATGAGGTTGTATATGAATACCACAGTTTATCATGTTTATTATTGTACCGATTTTTGTAATGCACTGCTTTGTTTTGTTTGTTTTATTAAATATGTATATGTGATATGAGTGGAAAATAAATTTGAACATCGAACCTTGAACCTTTTGTTAAGTGTCCGGACACCATACCCTTCATCATGCATACAGTAGACTCACTTACTTTGCCTCATGATCACACTGATAGCGAAATGTTATTATACGGAAAATTTCAAATTCAAAGTATAGTCGTTTATAGATCAAGGGCGAACAGAACTTGAAAATATTTTTTACAATGTAAAGCATGCAATATATATTCCGTGATTGATCACAGTCTCTTTGTTCTTGTTTGCTAATCAAAAATGCAAATCATCACTATTGTTCTGATCTTTGCCTTCATCTTTTAAAAATGATTTCATTTTCATTTTGAACGTGTATACATTAATGACCAATAAAATAATCATTAATAAATTATGTTGATAAATTTGTTTCATTTCATATTTGATCACTCGGTTTGCTGTGTAAAAATGTTTTGAATGACTTCAATGAGGTAGTTTTCAAGGTAGTGCAAAGTTTTGGGAAATTTTGAAATTGGATGGATAGTAATGCTTTACAATTTTGATATATTTGGATGCCCCTGTGTATGTATTATAAGCCCTAAAAAAAATTAGCGCCTAAAACACTTCTGCTTTCGAGCAAATTGAATACTAATTTACCGGTGCTCCCGGTAAATTTCAGATATTTCAAATAGCGCCTAATTAGGCCATTCCATGGTAGCTGCGACCATGAAAATCTCAGCATTTGCAGCTCTGATATATAATTTCCAAACGGGAATAGCAAATTGGTCGATTGTAGTCAAGAAACTGATTGTTTTAAAGCTAAAGTAATATCAGTCTTGAGAGGGCGCTATATAACAAAAAGAGTTTATTATTTACAATTTCATCACTTTAGACTCGATTTCAACCGCGACAACGATTATTGAATATTGTAAAATCGCATATGCTTCCAATATGTTTATTTGAACCAAATGCATGACCCCATACCAAAACTTTGTATTACCTTTAATAATATAAACACAAAATTCACAGTACGTGATGATGATATTCAGAAGCAGATTGGTGGACGGTCCTTGTGCCCCCCGCAAAACAGTACCCCCTCCTTTCACATTCTCTTTAAAGAGAGAGAGAGAATGTTAAATGATGGAGAGGGTTTAAAGGAATAGTTGAATTCTTTTACTTAAGACCGCAAATGCCTTCAAAGTGCATGGTTATTGCTCTTATTCTTATTTATGGCATTTCTAGTGCCCGTTTAGAACCTAACATTGCTATGGTAAGGTAATTTTAGACCCCAACATGTGTGAATTTACATTGAATACGGTCATACCAATTCAGCTCCACTTCCAAAAAAATACGGTGACCGCTAATTAATTAATTAATAATAACAATACACGGGCCGGCTGGTTGTGCGTATTAACCAACACGAAAAAGCCAACAAAAAGCCAATATTGGCATTGGCTGGCCAATAAAACGTATAAGGCGCTATCTCGTCTTTTTCAACGGCTGGTTCAAAATTACCGAATATTATTTTGTGGGGTACCACAAATATTTTGAGAAATGGTTATATTTATGGATATTTCAGCCGTCTCTGAACCGATTTTGATCAAACAAACAAAAAATATTTTGTGTAGCGCCCTCTGCAACAAAACTCAACTATCCCTTTATTATAACGCTCAGGGATTCCTGAAAAATGAAATATGAATGAAAATGGGGAAATACGATTACTTACCCCACCCCCTGTTCAAGACAATCGTGGATCATTCCCTGCTCAATTAAAAGAAACACCATTTTAATCAAAGATGAATCAATACAAAAAAATCTTTAGCGTTGACAACAATTATTTAAGTACATGAACATGCATACTCAATTTATTTCTTGATATAGAATTAGAAAGATTTTTGAAGAAGAGACAGGTGATCCAAAGGATCGAGTAAAAATATTTATTCATCAGTCAGGTTTTGAAACAAGATCGTCACCACTTTATTGTTATTCATATTTATATTCTTTTTCATACAAATTCGTACACAAAGTCACAAAAATGTGATGCACGAAAAGGGGAATCCTAACGCTAGAGCACATAATGAAAATATGTAAGCTAACTTGAATGTAATGTCAGCAGATCTTGATTTTTGTTTTAACCAGGCGGTTACGTTGCAGGGGCAAGGCGTTATTTTTGTTTAATGTGTAGAAACTAAACAAACAAACAAACAAAAACACTGGGGGTCAGTATAGTAATAAGATCCAATTTAAATAATTTAATCATTTCAGTGAGAAGGGGTGAGGTTCAGGGCCCCATATTATAAACAGTTGCGATTAATTGCAACTTATCTGCGATTATTATCAATCGTAACTATGTAGGCCTACATAAGAGATAGGGGACTGCAAGCTCGGGATCGATTAGAGGATTGTTTAAAGAGGAGGGGATACTATTTTGGGGGTAACCTCGCTAGTCATAATGACCGCTATTCATAACGTGCAACTTCCTATACATGAAGGACCGCTTTTCATATAACGGAAAGGGGGTCACTTTTTATATAGGCATTAAGACCGTTATTCATAATACAAAATGGGGGTCGCTATTCATAGACACGAGGAAGGGGCGCTATTCATAATTTATATTGGGGGTCACTATTATATGGACCGCTATTCATAATACGGAATGAGGGTCGCTATTCATAATACGAGAAGAGGGTCGCTAATCATAATACGAGGAGAGGGTACCCTCATAGCTACGCCACAGCCGTTGGGGTGTCCCCCATCCAATATTTCCCTGTCTTATTATCATTTTGATGAGCAAAAAAGAACAAAAAGACTGTGATGGATAGGCTATACATTGCACGCTTTACTTTGAAAAATCCATCAACTCAATCGTAACAACCACGCCACTTTATACGCATCGGTCGGAAACCTGTGTTTACCGATCGGTAATTGGTACTTGAAGCGCTAGCCGTAGAGTTTCTTTTAGAGTATAAGTTCGTGCATTATCAATTTTAGAAGCTTTGCAGAAATTAGCAGATATCAAACATAATTAGATTTATTAAAAAAAAAAAAAAAAAAAATGCGTATATAATATATATATTCATACATATATATATAAAAGTGCGAGAATTCTCAACTCTGACATGACCACGGGTGTTCCAGAATATGTAGGCGTATGTATCTGTTTGCACTTCAGAACCTGAAAGCTCGTAATAAAATTGTAAAGTACAGCTACGTCTCACGTTCCTAGACCATTTTCTTCACGCCTATATAATATATATACATACAGGGGCGGCGGAGCGTCTTCCAAAGTGGGGAGGCACCAACAAAAAAGGGCACTTTCTGGTAAAACAAAAATAAAAATAGGGTCACCTGCAATGGAGCGGAAATATATATATTTTTTAGAAATTAGTATAATATATATACCCCTATCATTGTCATGATTGTGATTACATTATCAGGGATGTTTTCAATATTTGTTTCTCTCTTTACATGGTCCAAAATACTGCTTAAGCATTATACTTTGCAGTTGGGTGTGATGGTCTGAACATTAATTTTCGAGCGAGCGAACAGCGGCGACCGAGCAATAAATTTAAGATTGGCGAGATCGCAGTGCGAGAAATTACAAGCATAATGTAATCATGAAAGACTGCAAAGACCTTGTATAAGTAACATGATTATATCGATTATAAATGCAAGTTAGCGTAGCCAGCAAGCTTTGGGGGAAATTCGAAAATAACTTGAGTTGCTCTAATTCGCTTTATATTAGTGACGCATGTTGTGGAGAAAAAAGGAGCATTTATCAGAAGGGAAAATGAAACTTATTAGAAAAGAAAAGGGGCACTTATCAGCGGTGAAAATGGGGGCACTTCTCGCACCTGAAAAGGGGCACTTATCAGAGATGAAAAAGGGGCACTTATCAGAAGGGGGAAGGGCAATTATAGGTTTTTGTGGCCAATTCGCTATTTTTTTCATTCTTATAGCACTCTTATTCATGATCGGTGAAATCAAATTCACGAATGCGTACAATTTGCTACTTCGTGCATTTAACGCGGCGCTCACGATGAGCCAGTTTGGGGCATTCAATTTCACTTTTGGGTGATCAATTTCCTACTACGTGCATTCAATATATTGAGAGGAATTCCAGATAAGAGGGAAACTGTTTTTGTTTTAATTGTTTAGGCCTACTTGTAATTATTGTTAATCACTGTTACACAATGAAATCTCCACAGTTTAGTTAATGTTTTTTGTTTATCTGACAATAATATTGTTGCCTTTTGATCATTGTGTTTGATTATCATATCACTAATTATAATTATATACATGAATATTCCGTATAGTTATGTATACATATTCTAAATAATTGGAAACGTTGATAGAGTTTTACTTTTAGAACATCAAAACTATAGTTATTTGGAGGTGATTTCTGGTATAGTGCTGCGGAAATGCATTTTCCCTCATTAAAAAAAAAATTCAATTACTCTGAAATGCATTTCCAGTTTGTTCACAAATTTGAATAAAAAGACTTTTTCATTCAAATTGTTCTTTTGTATGATTTTTATGTACCTCTCTCTCTCTCTCTCTCTCTCTCGCTATCTCTCTCTCCCATGTCACCCTCTCTCCATTCTCTCTCTCTCTCATGTCACCCTCTCCCCATTCTCTCTCTCTCTCTCTCTCCAATCTCTCTCCCTCAACTTTTCTCCCCTTTTCTCTTTTACCAGCCCCCCATTTTTCTTTATATATATACATATATATATATATTTACCTCTTTTTTGTAGGTCTAATCAGATATGATAAGCTGAATACCAGTCACCTGTGGATCAACAAAAAACAAAAAAACATGCTTGCTCATTTACGAATTTGAATGACCACCGAGGTACTGTAGCAGGCATTATATGAATTTGAATGCTCTTTGCACGAAATGTACGCTCTATAGTTTACATTTGAATCATGACCCGATTTAACAATTGATTGCAAGGATAGTGAATTTGAATGAACGGATTTTGAATTTGAAAGCTGATTAAACGCTGCGAGTGCGACTTGCGCGATTTCGAATGCTCGGAATATGAACTTGAATGAAAAAAGTGTGAAATTGGCCGCGAAATCCTATATTACAAATGAAAAGGGGCACGTGCATGGCAAAGTACAAAGGGCAATTATTAGATGTGAAAATTTGGTAGGGGGCCTATTTCTCGCACCTGAATAGAGTCACTCACCACTCACCAGAGATGAAAAGGGGCACTTATGAGAAGGGAGAGGGGCACGTGTCAAAATAAAAGGGGCGCTTATCAGAAGGGGAAAAGGCACTTCTTACCGGCAAAGAGAAAGGGGCTATTTTCAAAGTAAAAATGGGCACTTTGACACTTTGGGGGTACTTGACAAAGTTGGGGGCACTGTGCCCCCTACCCCCGGGAGCGCCGGGAGCGCCGCCTCTCTCTCTCTATCTATCTATATATACCGGTATATATCTGCCGAATTTTCAAAAAACGGTCGAAAACTGGTACATACACGGGTACACGATTTAAGTGAAAATGTAAACAATAACAAAAATCAGCTGGTTCGAACAAAGCACATTAACTGAGTGAGAAATACGTCCGCGGGATGGACTGAGTTCTAATTTGATTCTAACACACACATAATGTTAGGACACCTAAAATCCATCATATAAGCTACAACATTTTACGGGATTCTTCCAAAAATTTTAAATTATGCCGTCCAATCACTCCTTCACTTTTTTGTCAGCAAAAAGACACAGAACTACATAAAAATGCGGAAGTAGTATTTGAAAAGCAATTATGAAATTAGTGTAATGCGGTCACATGTGGACGCACGCACACAGGCAGGGTGATTATGGTTGTTGTGTACGTACGGTACGCGTTATACGGTACGCGTACGTACGGGAGAGAGATACAGTAGTACTTGTTTCGAAGGAATTATTGCGGAGGCGGCGGATACATAGCTTACATGGAATAAAATTCACAATCTCTTCATATCATACGAGGATAACCCATTCTTTGGAGAATAATAGGAACAGCACATCGTCAAAATGGGGTGCTGTACGAGGCAGTGTACGATGATAACATTGTGTATCTTACAGCTGGTAAGTGTACCATCACTACCATGTAGATTTTGGAAATCCATCCTGCTGGAGGTTGGAGGAGACTACCGGCTGCTTCTGTCCGAAAGCTAATGAGCCATGCGCCTGTAGTTGCCCGTGTCCTAGCTACTGTAAACCGCTACGACTCTGGTCTGGCTCAGCTCAGCTTATAGCTTATTTATGGCCTTTAATATGGGCGCAAGGGTGGTACTCTGACTCTGAGTCTGACCGGGACTTTATCTCAAATCTTTTGTATATATTTAAAGATAGGTTTGAATGAAATACATGTAGACTCTAGATGTTAGTTGTACTGTAATTTAATAATAGAATTAGTCTAGACTCTATAATATATAGATCTAGATCTATTGTTACATAAGGAAAATTATATAATAATAAATCTGACTCAAGCAGAGTTTAATTTAACCTAAAGACAATACAGACTCTAGTCTAGATCTAGATACAAATGGAGATTTTTTTATTATTTTGACAAGTCAACTGATTAAACATAAAAGAAAATAGATCTTATTAAATGTGATCTCAATGTTAATGCATTAAATGAAGAATCATCAATATATTAACAGTGAGTCTAAAGACAGTTGGTACAGATGATCTGTTGAAAATATGTGAATCTACCTAATGAAGGCAAAACAATACTATCGTAAATCTAGTGAAGTCTTGACCTTACAATTTTGGTGTTGCCATCTCATCAAGAGAGAGAGTAATAAATTATCACTGAATTGAATGATACAGGGTACTGGAGCAAAACTCAAAAATAAAAGGTTGTCCGAGTGTTGCATTCAGAATGATTGCTGATTGTGTGTACATACATGTATACAGATTTAATGCCCTTGATATTTGATGTGTCTAAATATTTTTGACTCTAAAATAAACCTGTATATTATGTATGTACAATATCTGAGTCTTTATCTGTGTAGAGTGTAGACTCTATCCAGGTCGAAGCAATTACATGTATGTTTGCATTTTAACCCTGTAATGTACATGTAACTTATATTTTCCCCAGATAATTCCATCTGTACAGCATTATGAAATGTTAATGTTCAATGATTTTTTTACCCATTTCAAAGCAGTAAAGTGGTTTGCAGACTATTAGACTGTAGTCAGGTTAGCACCAATATCAGAGATGCCAAGGTCAAAGATCAGCTATGCTTGACATTTTGCGCGCGGGCGAGGATATAGTGTATGTAAAGCCTATGGCGTATGTTTTGAAATCGCGCGTGCGCGTCATGCGTAAGCATGCGTGATAGCGTTTTTCAGACCCTCGATGCGTGACAGTCACGCATAATGCGTGACACTTTGGTAGCTCTGCAATATGCTGATGGGAGATAAGTGTTTAGAAGCTTAGCCTCATAGCCATTTATTTCCATACTACAAACCTGTACATGTATACAAAATATCAAGGATGCTGTAAAAATTATAGAGCCAAAAAATGTGTTAAAATCAGTGCATTCGCTAGTCAGTGTCCATATATCTCCATTGAATTATAAATTGTTATTGGCCTAGCAAAGAAATTGTGGAAACTTATGACATATTAGTGTTAGCCCTATAGCCTACACTGTATACAGAATACAGTGTCATTATTTGTTGTATTTTGTGCTTTACTACACTACAGCACAGTAGGATGGGGTTGTGTTTCTGAACACTTTCTTAAACAAAGTTTCAATGGCTTGTGTGCTGTTGATTTGTTTAAATGCATTTATATGTAGATCTAGTAACCTTTAATACCTCAGATACACTTTATTTTTGTTTTCTCCAAAACATTAGTCAGTATAACATTGGAGTTTAATTTGGTGTATAACGCCTTGCTACAAATGCTTCTTGTGTTCTTGTTTTCTTTTTTCCCAAATCATTTACAATCTGCCTCTGGCCTATTATGACAAACTTCATGTACAGCTGTATGCCTTTGTTTTTGTTTTCAATCTACATCTATTTTTTTTAAAGATAAAGTTGAGTTCCGTTCGTGCGATTGCATTGTGAAAGAAACGGTGTGGAATCGATCTGAAAAAGTTGACCATGTAGCATAAAGTATTGGTGTGTATATTACGGCAAGGTTCTTGAATCATAAAAATTATAAGAATTTGGCCCAGTCTTGGTTGGTAAAAGTAACAAGCACTGTACACAGAGAGATGTATAAATGGGACTACACATACGTGCAGCATAAAAAGTAGGCCCTCATTTTTAAGCTGTTACATGTCATATTTAGAATATAAAGGCATTTGAAGAGCCATGCTCTTCAGGGAACATTTGTTCTCTGATGTTCTTCCACACTTGCATTTAATATACAATGCTCACAAATTATTTTTCACCTCTCCCCAGAACTTAGGCCTGAGTCATTACGGTTTTTTTGCTAAACGTTTAACCGTCAATTTTATACGGGCGGTTTCGTTTAACCGTTATGAAAATACACGTATTTTTACATGTATGTAAATTCTCAAATATTCTGTCATTTCGAACAAGACATATCATGTAATCATGTTCATGAAAAGAGGCTTAAAATGGAATTAAAAAACGAGACTTCGTTGCCGATACGGAGGTCTAAAAACAATAATTAATGGCTTGACTTTGTTGCCGATACGGAGGTCTAAAACAATAATCATTGGCGGGACTTTGTTGCCGATACGGAGGTCTAAAAACAATAATTAATGGCTTGACTTTGTTGCCGATACGGCGGTCTAAAAACAATAATTAATGGCGGGTCTTCGTTGCCGATACGGAGGTCTACAAACAATAATTATTGGCGGGACTTTGTTGCCGATACGGAGGTCTAAAAACAATAATTAATGGCTTGACTTTGTTGCCGATACGGAGGTCTAAAAACAATAATTAATGGCGGGACTTTGTTGCCGATACGGAGGTCTACAAACAGTAATTATTGGCGGGACTTTTTTGCCAATACGGAGGTCTAAAAACAATAATTATTGGCGGGACTTTGTTGCCAATACGGAGGTCTAAAACAATAATTATTGGCGGGACTTTGTTGCCGATACGGAGGTCTAAAAACAATAATTAATGGCTTGACTTTGTTGCCGATACGGCGGTCTAAAAACAATAATTAATGGCGGGTCTTCGTTGCCGATACGGAGGTCTACAAACAATAATTATTGGCGGGACTTTGTTGCCGATACGGAGGTCTAAAAACAATAATTAATGGCTTGACTTTGTTGCCGATACGGAGGTCTAAAAACAATAATTAATGGCGGGACTTTGTTGCCAATACGGAGGTCCAAAACAATATTTAATGGCTTGACTTTGTTGCCGATACGGAGGTCTAAAAACAATAATTAATGGCTTGACTTTGTTGCCGATACGGAGGTCTAAAACAATAATTAATGGCTTGACTTTGTTACCGATACGGAGGTCTAAAAACATTAATTAATGGCTTGACTTTGTTGCCGATACGGAGGTCTAAAAACAATAATTAATGGCGGGACTTTGTTGCCGATACGGAGGTCTAAAAACAATAATTAATGGCGGGACTTTGTTGCCGATACGGAGGTCTAAAAACAATAATTAATGGCGGGACTTTGTTGCCGATACGGAGGTCTACAAACAGTAATTATTGGCGAGACTTTTATGCCGATAAGGAGGTCTAAAAACAATAATTATTGGCGGGACTTTGTTGCCAATACGGAGGTCTAAAACAATAATTATTGGCGGGACTTTGTTGCCGATACGGAGGTCTAAAAACAATAACTAATGGCGGGTCTTCGTTGCCGATACGGAGGTCTAAAACAATAATTATTGGCGGGACTTTGTTGCCGATACGGAGGTCTAAAAACAATAATTAATGGCTTGACTTTGTTGCCGATACGGAGGTCTAAAAACAATAATTAATGGCGGGACTTCGTTGCCGATACGGAGGTCTACAAACAATAATTATTGGCGGGACTTTGTTGCCGATACGGAGGTCTAAAAACAATAATTATTGGCGGGACTTTGTTGCCAATACGGAGGTCTAAAAACAATAATTAATGGCGGGACTTTGTTGCAGATACGGAGGTCTAAAAACAATAATTATTGGCGGGACTTTGTTGCCGATACGGAGGTCTAAAAACAATAATTATTGGCGGGACTTTGTTGCCGATACGGAGGTCTGAAAACAAATGAATCGGCGTCAATGTGCCGATGTAAATATGAACAAAATATTAAGGACAAAAACAAAAACAACACGCATGTAACAAAGTGCAAGAAAATAACGGTTAAACGGAGCGAGAAATGCTAAACGGTTTTGATAAATGCGGTCGTTTAACCGTCGGTTAAACGTTTTGACTCAGGCTTACCAGAACTCAACCTTCTCTTTAAGGTTTACAGTTTCACATTATTTACTGTAATATATGCTGTGCTTGCAATTACCCTAGTTGTACATGCATGTACAAGGTACATTTAGCTTTTAAAGGTAGCCTACTACGTCCCATTTGCAGGCCAAAAAAATGAAAAGGTTAAATTCCAACAGCATTTGAAAGACAATACTAATTTAGAACTTCCCTCAAAAAAGGGGGCTTGAAAATGTCTTTAAGTGGGAAAATAACGACTATTAGTTGTCGAATCGACTTAGGAGCTATAGAGCCAGTAAGTAATAGTCTGATTTTTCAGACCATTGTACCGAATGGTCGTACGTTTTATGCTGCGCAAAGATTCAATCAGTTTAATTTTGGCCATTACAAGAAGTGGGTTATTGATGTAGACAAATGCTCATGTACCCTTTACAGCTCATTTATGTATGTATGTTATTACCAAAGATGAAAAAGCCAGTCAGTCACTCAATAGTGTCTGACAGTGAAGTCTAGCAAGTAAACGGGTTTCCTTGCATAATTTGAATATTAGGACACTGCTAACGTTTAAATTTCGCAGATAGGACATACATGACATATTCATAATTCCTGCAAAGTTCTACAGAATTTGATGTTGGCTGCAAAAGGGACATAGTATCTTTAAATTGAAATGTAGAAGGCAAGTTGGACATTTTTCCATATTATGAGTTACATGTAGGCCTCCATGCATTTTGGCAATTTAGCATTTGCACATGTAAAATTATGATATCTTAATTGTCACAGCAGTGGTAACTAGGCAACCCCAAATGAATTAACATCCCTCCTTGTCCTGTCACTGTCTGCTTATTGTACTCTGCACTTTATAGTCTGCAGACTCAGACTCTATTTTGACACTTAAAGAAAATTCCACAAAGCCATTAGCCTTAGCCTAACGTTGTGTTGTTTGTGAGGAGCCTGCATCGGTTGCATCTCAACATGGACCTACTACGTAGTAGGTCCATGATCTCAAGCAGTTACAGTACAGGCGAATGAAGAACAGTCTACAGTCTTGCAACTCAGACCCCCTGTGATGATTGACAAGTGTAAAGCCTAAAGGGCTTATGCAACTAGCCCTTCATAGACAGTGATGTTTACTTTTAGGATGGTGTACTACATGTATAATGATTTTAATTATTTAGTTGCATGTAGTCTTGCCTATCTAATAATGCATACATTAAGTTTATTATAAGCTTGCATGTGTATATTTTGAAATTGTACAGATCTGTGTACAAATTATTGATGTGTAATTCTACATGAGTACATGTACATGTACATGATAATGACATTCTGACTGTACATGTACAGTGTACATGTATGTAGGGTAATACTGTCCATCTACAATGTCTCTCAGCACGTCATTGTACGGTAAGTACAGGTACAGGCCTATAATAAATATGCATAGAACAAGAGGTCTACAGTCTCAATGTACATGTACCAGTAACATGCACATACATGTACCAGTAACATGCACATTGTCCTGTTATGTACATGTACAGTGTACATGTAGGCCTATTGATAAATGTATATCAAAATATAAAACAGGAGACAGACTGACAGAATGACATGCATGTACACAATGTACATGTACATAGAGTACCGAAGCTGTGACGTCATACAAATCTATTTTTGGAATTTCTCAATTTTTTCTTCATTTTCCGAAAGAGAACTCAGTGTTATATTGCTCTGGCTGATTAGGAGCCAGAGCAATATAACACTGAGTTCCCATATGCAATCTTTTTATTCAGATGGTCATATCTCAGCCAATACTTACAACCTATTCAATTGGTTTTCGACATTTGGACATTATTTTTGATGCTCTTTCGGAAAATTAAGAAAAAATTGAGAAATTCCAAAATAGATTTTTGATGACGTCACACTTCACCACTCTATGTAGATTTTAAGAACGCATGTGGTCTTTGCAGATTTGATAAATTACTTGCTACCAACAGAGATATATATAGTACTTGACTAGTTTTGTACATGTACGATGGATTTACTGTACTTTGTAGTGACTTGAGATCTTTTGGCAGAGCGTGTGAATCTAAATTCAAAGATGTTTTTCCTCACCTGCTTTTGTAAACCAACCCTTTTGTGCGAAGAGAGCGGTAACAAAAGTTCAATGGTCCCTCCCACAAAGGAATAAGGAACTGATGGATAGTGAAAGGTTCAATTCATTGAATTCTTTCACAGCTGACTCACCTCAATGGCCAAATCTTTTGTAGGGGACCCTTTTGTCTGCTGCTCACAGACAGTTACTTTAGTGGCATTAGGGCCAGGTATGGGCATGGGCAATTTAGGCAAAATCATTATATAGATTTAATTTATGTGTTCTATTCATATAACATGTACTGTACAGTGTATGTATTTGAATTTATGTTTTACCTTTAGAAGCTGTTACAGATCCCCATAGTATACATATACATGCAGAGCTGCCAACATTGGAAAACAGTTGAGAGTGAGATTATACGAGAAGCGTTAGCGCGAGGGAGCGAAGCGACCAAGCCCGACCGAGCGGAGCGAGGGAGTGGGGGTGGATGTGGGAGGGCGTCCCCCTCCCACAGTGTAGAGCTTTTTATTTTTCAATGTGAAATTGTGTGATCTGGTGCATACTTAAGAGAGTATTTTAACATATAGCTAAAGGCAATATGGAGAGAGAGAAAATCATACAGAGAGATAAAGAAAATTATTAACATGGAATACCTGATTGTTCGCCCACGAACGTGGCCGCTGGGCTAGGCGTAGAGCGAGGTGCTGAGGGCCCCACGCGCTCACTCTCTGAGACAAAGCCACAGGCAAGTTTTCGTTCAACTTTAGTTGTTACATATAATCACAAGTCATTTTCACTCTCAAAACTCACTTTATATTTTTATAATCCCTCTCATTCTCTTCTACTGTATGAAGTAATATTAGGCCTTCTTTAAATACAAAGCATAGAACCGTGAAATCTTTGCTATTCTCTCGATCAACTGATGACGTACTCGAACTCCGGGCGCGTCCGGGCAGGCTCGGGCCGACCCGGCTAGCTGCATATGGATATGGGTACAGTGCGAGGATACGTGCATCATGGCTAGCTAGCTATATAGTCGCCGATCTTACACACGCCGCGCGATAAGTGAGATCATGGAGCTAAAAGAGTCTTTTAGCTCCATGGTGAATCGAGGCTTTCGTCTTCGATAAAGGGGATAAAAGGAGGAAAAACTTTCTAAATTCTTGATTTTGGTCGCATAATTCATTCAAATTTATCTGTTTTTATTATTATTTAGTTATTTAAGATTTGTGCGTGAGGAATTTCATTGTTAGCGTGAGAGCGTGAGAATTGAGTGAAATGCGTGAGTCTCACGCTCAATGCGTGAGTGTTGGCAGCCCTGACATGTAGATGGCCATGCCATGAACATGTACATGTAGGCCTATACATACTGTATTTAAACAAGGCATCTCTTCCGAAACCAATATCATTCTGTAGGAGGTTGATAATGTCGAGACGAGTAAATATACGTTTTATAATCTGAAATCATAGTGCATTTATTTTAAATTACTGCATCCATCCAGTGTGTACAGTTTCTCAAAAATACATGTTCACTTGCCTGCATCAAATTTCAGGGAGATGGGATCATTGTATGATACATACATGTACATGTACCTACAGTACACCAGTTGTGTACATGTACATGTACATGTCATATTAGACTGTTTATTTGTACATGTACTGTACATGTTGGATTAACAGGTGAATAAATGAAAAATAGGGAACCTCTCAAAATTTGATAGATTATGCCTCTTTTCTAACATGAGGGTATTAAGATAAGTTTGCAAAGCAGGCCTTAAAAGTTAAAACCCAAGCCTTTTCACACCTATCTGACAAAGGAGTTTTGTTATCCCTTGTCTGATTCCCTTTTAGTCTGGGCTGGTATTAATATACCCCTCCTTGTGTTCTACTTGTGTACCATGTATTTTAGATGAACACTTCCTTGTTTATGTGGACATGAATTCAAGTTTGCCTTGAATAGTTGAATTGTGGGGGGACAATAGGTCTTCCTGTTTAAATTTGAGCTAATCTTCTTGTTACATACTGCAAACTGTCTGATGAATTGAATAGAGTTTGAGAGAGAGAGAGGGAGAGAGAGAGAGATGGATAAAGATATAAAATGGGGAAGGGGGTGATATAAAATGTATTCCTTCATCATAGATTTAGGCCTACAAGTACATGCATACATGTACATACATCTAGTATATTAACATTTTACATACCGGTATTTTCTGTAGTTTTACCTTCGTCTCTGTAGTCTGTACAATGGTCATGATTATCATCACATGCTGTCAAAGTCTATCAGCATGGTGTTCAATTGGTATGAACTTTCAAAAATGAAACTAAAGCTTGTAGGTGTGTTGACAAGTAAAGCATCGTATATCATATGAATGGTCCTTATTATACTATTGGTTTCATAAGCAAATTAGCATGCACTTGTACTGTGTACTGAAAGCACTTGATCAATGACGTGACCCATGGTCCCACGCCCCTGTGTACTCTACTGAGTATTAATATTGATGTGGAATCGTGACAATCTAGATAATTTAAATGTGTACATGTATGTGTTTGTATTTTTCAATTAAGAAAGGAATGTTCGTGTTCTTTTCAATTTCCTGGCAAAATTGGTATGGATGGGGATTAGAATTTTTATTCTATAGTGTACATTCGAAGTTTAAATGTATCGATGAATACTGACTGTCATCTGATCTGGAATATCCCTTTGTATCATTTTGCACACCCTTATCATCAAAGACTATTTCAAATATTTCAAAAGTCTGTAAATTACAAAACGTACTGTACCTACAAAAGAAACAGTATAATTATTTTATACAACTTATACAAGCATATTTACATGTAATAATGGCTTTGCTTTTGATAATATCAGACAAATTAATTATCTACTATCAAAAACATACCTGTACTACATGTATATATATATTATAACTGTAATTTTTTAGAACAATCTTAAATGACAATTTTATTGTTTATTTCTAGTACTACAGAAAGCCCATCCTCCCCTATATTGTACCTAATCTATTTAGTTTGGAGAGAAGTCTTTTATTCTGTCATTCAGAACACATGTTATCATGTTTGATGTACATTGTATTCAGGTGTATCTATTCTGTACAAAATATATCCTAGAGAGAAATTTTGTAATGTGTTCTATACAGTTTCTACCATGTTGTAATCTATAGTTTGTACCCCTTTCATTTTTCCTCTCCATCCTTTGCACAGATTGCTACCACGGAACGACTTGTGTTTGACTTCCTAGGCTTCATGTGGGTGCCCATGCTGGGAGGATTCCTCAACATCATCTTCGTCCTATTCGGCATATTCGGCTCATATCAGTACAGACCAAAATTTATGATTGTAGTAAGTATCATTAGATATTAATGTTGAATGGTGTATTTTATAGCACCGGTATCTCACTGGTACTGGTGCTTGTACTGTAATGCTAGAAACTGTGAAATATGTATGTTTGAACATAAAGCATGGCTCCACACCATTTGGGGGGAAGGGGGTCCGAATTTAACTTTTTAAAGTCTGTACATGCATGAGCCCTACATGTACAGTACATGTACATTGTTTGTAAAAAAAAGAAAAAAGAAAAAGAAGAAATTTGTGGGATCCTAGATCCTGGATGCCCATGTGTCCCAGGCGCCTGTTAGTTTCAAGCCCTGCATTAAATTTAAACTTAATGAAGATAATATCAACTACATTGATGTACATGTACATGTACATTGTACATTGACAGATGTACTGTGAAAATTAGGTGGGATGGACTGATGGAGAAGTGCTGACCAAATTTGTCATCAAGTTGGCATGCTCTAATTGTCATTCTGCAAGGTCCTATGTCCAAAGCACACCACGCATCATGGAATTTGTGTCTCTGCCAATACAGTCATGAAAAGTCATTAGGTGAATTGGGATGACATGCATGATTGCATCTGTCGTCACCATAGCACAAACTACGTCAGTTTTCACACTTGACGTTATGAACTTGGGAAGTGATTCGGCTGAATTATGGACAATGTATAGAGCTGTGATGTGAAGCTTTCAGTGTACAGATGGATATACCTGTATATACATTGTATCTACAATGTATTCACCAGTATATACATGGTGTACATTTACGTAGGCCTACATCTTGAATGATGCAAGGGATATTTAATCATGGATGTACACTGTACACTGTATGGATGATAATTATCATGTACAGATGGATATTTGTCCCAGTGCACCCGAATATACAACACACTTGTAGGCCTACTGGTACATGTAATTGTAATTAGACCCATCTACATGTACTGTACATGTACAGGTGTACAATGCATTGTAATCCTATCATCATGCCATATTATTCTTACACCCCATTATTGTTTATGTTATCCCCCTTGGCTCTCCCCTGCTCACAAGTGAAAAAAAAGCATATATACATGTATGAACATGTACAGACCTGTATGAGTACACGCGTACAGTGTACAGTACATCCCTGAAATGTCATGACTACTGGCATCATAGCAAGTTTAATATTTTGTTTGATTTACCCTTGTACATGTGTACACTCCATTTGATAAAGCCGTTTTCATTCAGGGAATCTCTCTCTTGATTTGCATTCTTCACATACATGTACATGTAGCAGGGTTTATTTTTTTCATTTTATTTTATTCTTTTTTTATATCTTGATAATACCAGAGCTCTTTTGAAGTTTTTTTTCAGAGGGAAATCTCTGCACCTATGAATTTGTTCTTCCTCTGTTTGTGTATGTAGATGAACTTCATCAAAATAATGTTCCTGAACATTAAGCAAATCACTAACTGTGACCTTTTATTGTAAACTGTTGTCATGGTATTGATTTTCAGTTTAAATTACTGGCTTAGAAATTAGCGGGACATACATGTACAGTACATGTGTAGGTTTGCATGCCTATGATTGAAAGTCTTGATAGACATTTTAGGCCTGTAATAAAGCAGGTCAGGGGATGAAAGCAAGAGAAATTAAGAGAGGGATACAAAAAAAAGTTCTTTAATCATAATTTTTGTTCACCCTTCTCGTTCTTCACTTCTCCTCTCCCCCACCACCACTGACAAAGTCTGGTACTAACCAACAGGATTCCTGAAATTATAACCCTGGGAAAATATCACCACCTCCCCCACCTCCTAAAAAAAAAATTGGTCACAGATCTGCCCTTGTGTTACATGTGTCCACTGTTTATGTAGTGCATTAAAGGATTTATTTAAAAAAAAATATTCTCCAAAATAATGATTACATTTTAATGATCAAGTATATGTTTTAATATACATGTATAATGAAAATTTGTCATTATTTCTTTACAGTATTCAATATGGCAATTGCTGTGGCTGGGTTGGAATATCTTCATCATATGTTTATATTTAGAAGCAGGAATTCTTTCACTTGAGGTAAGATATCTTTATTTATTCTTTACTCTGTTCTATCATAAATACTGTATATCATAAATCAATCTTTTGATTCATTTCTGATCATATTAAATGCACCTTGATATAATTATCAGGACAAAGAAAAATAAAAGATGAAAGTTAAAGTACATTATCATGGTCTTCATAGTTCAGGCAAGATAAGATTTCATTGTGGTCAAAGGTAAATCACTTTATTCTTCTGGTTAAGGCAGTGGGCAGGAATGGTACTTACCGGTACATGTAAGGTTGGTGGGGAGGTAGAGTACAGCTATGTTTCTGTTCGTATATACACAATGTACATGTACATGTATGCTTCATCAAGCCCATCGTGTATCAAAATGAAGAGGCAAAATGATCTTTAAAATATGTGTAAAGCTATTCTGAGTTATGGTAATGATCATGATTTTAGAATAAAAGTGAAGATAACACTTCAAAACCACAAATAGAATAGAATAGAATATATCATTTATTGTCTTCTTCCAAAACAAAAGAAGAAACTTTCCGTCCAGGTGAAGCATATTACATAAAATTACACAACTTATACAAAGTTTATAATATAAATATATTCATATCAAAATATCAAATGCATCAAAAGTATGAATAGAAAAATAATAGAACATATATGGATGAATGGGAGAAGACTAGAAGGAAGAAATAGAGAAGAAAATATAGATATAGAATGAGGGTATTAAAGGAGAATGTAGCCCCGGGAAAAGTAACTCCAAAAATACTGTATGATATAGATCTGCAAAATCAGTCGTGTAGAAATAAAGCAGATTAAAAAGCAAATATTTAAATACATTAATGGATCTACAATGTTCATTTACATACACATGTACATTGTATGTACTGGTAGTCATTCCCACTCACGTACATGCATTATAACTCACATTTTAATGATAAAGAAAGAAGATTGAAAGATTTTGTTAAATACCAGATTCCATTCTCAAAAATGTGAGTTGAGCTATTCAGTGAATGTGATATCCAGCAGGATCTTATTAGTTTGTTTTTACTTTTGCTCATCTGGATTGCCCATTTACTGCATGTAAAACTGCAAAATTACTTTCAGCCACTTCCTTTATCCCCAACAATTGTTGTTGTTTGTTGGCTTTTTGGTTTGTTTTTTGTTTCTTTGTTTGGTAAAACAATATTTTTGAAACTGTTATGGATATCAAACTATCAAAGAAAAGTAAGCACAGCTTGAACTGCAATCAAATTTGATGGTTTTAACAGATCTGCATTGGCCATGCATTATTCTACCACTTTTCTACTTGATTTGATTTTACATACATGTACGGTAATGGTATACCACATTCAAATCATAAGCTCCTTATAGAGCCTGCAAACTTGGTGTCTATTTTAGTATTACTGCTGTCAATTTATTATTTCAAGGGACTTTTAATTTGACTCATTATACATGTACATGTATGACTCGGGAAACCTTGCATTATGGCCATGACTTAAATTACAAACAGTAAATTATTCAATGAACTATATATGTATTTAATATGAATTTGTCCTCATTCTTCAGTAAAGGTTCACAATGAATAATGATGTCAGAAAGACTGATGGAAAAGGCAATCTATAGGTATAGCCTTCTCTTGCAATGGCCATGCTGATCTCCGGTAGTCTTTAAGCACAGACCCTATTAGTCACTTACGGTAATATACCGGTAATGTTTTAAAGCCTTAAAGACTTTGTGTACAGTGTAGGGTCTACATATATGGCATGCAGGTATGGACGACAGCGAAAAAATACATGAGGAGCGGTGAGCGAAATAGCTCCAGTAAGCTCTAAAAGAGTACCCCCCCAAAACCCAGTAAAATTTTGAGTAAATCCCACTTACAATGTACATGTATACAACACCAAATCCTAAGTAAAAAGAGCTCATGTGAACAGAATTTAAAGTATTTTTTTGATCTACATGTATGTATAGTCTTACATTTCAGACCCTGTGTTATGGCTTAAATGCATTCAACTGACAAGAAGGGTTTGTGCCTGCAGACTACATATCTTACATGTAGGCTGAAATTTCAGAGCAGAAAGGTCATATGAACCAGGTTAAGGTCGTTTGAGAGACAGTATAGATTACCTGATGCATTCCGTGGTGGATATACATCTCTCTTGATCAGGGGTGGGTAAGAGGTGGTGATTGATGGTAGAGATCACATTTTGTGTATGTGGGCTGCCTAATTATAACTACTATGCAAGGGATCATTCGCACATGTAATAGTAAACCGCCTTTACAAAAATGCAGTAGCAAAAGAAAATTGTCTGTAGTATGCTTCTGACTCAACCTCCCCCATTAAAACAAAAAACAAAACAAAACAAAACAGAACAACAATCTTAATAACAGTAGAAAGACATGACATTAATAAACAAAGAAATTAGCAAAGTCACTATCCAAAAAGAATTGATAAGAAATTAAAATGAGCTACATGCATGTAAACATGTCATTTTATTTAGCTTTTGAATTTGGTTATTATTACATTGACCTTCAGTTCTGAATACTTTGTATCACAGAGAACAACAGAAGCATTGCGAAATTAACATTTGAAAGAAATTGGTTTGAAAACCAATTTCGTGTTAAATTGGAGAAGACAGGGCATGTTTTGTGTATAGGCATATTGTGTATATAGGACAGTCTTTATTGGCATTTTCCCCAGATGTAGATTCAACTATCTTTAAAACAGATGTAGACATCAATGAATTTTGAGCTTGTGAGGCGGCTTGAAATTCCTCTATGAGATTGGGAAGATGAACTCTGAGATGAAAGGGAGGGAGGGAGGATGGAAAGATAGAGGAGGAGGAGAGCGATGCTCTTGCATGCCGCACTGTTATAAATAATGTACACAATACATTGTGAACTGTGAAGTAAGAAGTTTAAAAGGTACATATGTTTGTACAGGGTGTTACTTATAGGCATCTTGAATAATCAGGCCTACATGGATGTGTTTCGTTTTCTACAGTGTAAGTTATAGACAGTCAAAACATCAGTGTGAATTATAAATTGTATATATACATGTACATGTACAGGTGTACATGTACATGTATATGTCCATGTACATGTATTGTATATGTCCATATACATTGTACAAGTCCATGTACATTGTACAATATGCCATGGATGTACAATACATGTACAAATGTGATCAAACTTTCAGTTTTAGGTTTATAGTCACTCCAGGCTATGGTTAAAAGTTTAAACCCAAAGAAGTCATCTTATTCCCCAAAGAAGTCATCTTATCCCCCCCTTCTTCTTCTTGAGAAACCATTTGAAAATCCAAAGCTGTAAGCATAAATCAGTTGCACATACCCAATAGATATTTGCTATAATTGGGCAAATATTTCATTTTTTATTTTAAAAAATTATAAGTGGAATTCAATATTTAAAGTGCAATTTATTAATTAGTTTCAGACAATGAATCATAAGTTGACCGCATCCAAAAGATTCATACTAAACTTGCACAGTGTACGTGAAGGAGGAATGGGATCATGATTTTACCCCTGTTGAAACTAGCCTGGCATTTCAGCCAGACAAGCTTCGTAACTGTCACATACATTAATGTCAGCTGCTTGGGATACCTCATAAAACACAGCAAAACATAATACAGGCAGTGAAAGCTATCCAACCATCTCTCAACCATAGGACATACTGTAATTAATCATTGTGCAATGTACATGTTTGTTTGCATGCAGAGTATTGACAACTTTTCACAAACTTTGGATTAGATCCAAATTAGCTGATCCAGTATAGATTCTTAAATTTATTCCATCAATGCCCATGCCCTATCACAGCTGTGAGTCTGCAGTCTGGTTGTAATTTCAAAGCTCTTTCCAAGCACACAGACCCATTTTAATTGTTATGTTATGTTATATGAGCTATACAGTGTACATGAACAGAATATCATCAAGGCTAGATTTGCATACCGGTACATACAAACAGTGTATATGTAGTATATTTCCCCCCAACATTACCTGGGGAGAGGGGGATGGTCAAGAACAAGGGGAGACAGGGGGTCCGGGAGTGGTTGTTGGAAGCAATAAAATTGGGACTAACAATGTAATATTAAGATAGAACAGTACAGTCTCTCAATAGCATGTCAGTGATTGCCTGGTTGAAGTAATGGAACTCACAGTTGATGTAACCTTTGGTAATATATTTTAAATGTATGAAGACACAGAGGTACCAGATCTCACTAATCAATGACAACTTTTCCCTCTTTTCCCGCGATAGCTCAGTTGGTAGAGCAGTGGTCTCGTAATCCGGTGACCCGGGTTCGAAACCAAGTCGATGCGCTAGTGCCCTTTGTTAAGGCATTAATCCTCACTACCAGGTCCCTCGGAGAGGACCTAAAGCCGCCGTCCATCTGGTTGCTTACTTACAAGCATTTATGCTTTCTTAGCAGTCAGGTAAAATAACCATCACAACCATCTTCCCATTCTATCTCCTCAGCAACATCGATATATTTTAACGTTTAACACTAGCAGCAGTGAAAGCTGGTGGATTGAGCACGGCTTCAACTGCTCAGTGACGTACAACATCACCACGTTGCCTTCTGGTATCAGTACGTCAGAGAGGATGGGCGCCACGGGCTGCCTCCTCGACTACAGATACGTAGAGGTCATCCATGCTGCAGTTCAATGCTTTTTATGTGTAAGTATTATGTAACAATTTGCACCCCAAAAAAAAGGACCAGATGAAGGGAATGGCTGTTGTTGTACCACACAAAAACAAAAAAACAACATGTAAAATGCTAAAGTGTGAGCCTATTGCGAAAATCCCCACAAATTGTTCTTGTGCAGGTGAAATCTCTCAGAACCCTACCCTTCTCTTATCAGGGATCCTTCTGCGCGGTCTCCATATTGATGCAAATATCGATTTCAGAGTGGCACAAATGTTGGGCCAGTAATTGCCTTAAGAAATTGCTGTGGTGTTGGATTATGATTTTAAAAGTTAAATTTGAAACCTCCAACGAAAAATGGTTTCCATCCTGTGACCCCAGCATGATTACAGGTGATATTTATCGTCTGTTTGGAGTCAAAATGGCATTAACTCATATATTTTAACACATGCCCTTTTGACTTTGAACAGTCGTTATATGCAGTTCTACTGTATGTAAACATCTTGGATGGTAGATATTTATTAAAATTGAAAATAACCATAGAGAGATGAGGAAATTAATGTTTCGTTCCATAACCAGGACTCTAGAATAACTCTATGAACTATTTCAATTTTGTCTTGTTTGTTTCAACTGTCTTCATCTCCTTTTTATTCGTTTCTGTCTGTCCCCTTGCCTTTCTCTCCTCCTATTCTCTTCTCTTCTCCTCTTCTCTTCTCCTCTTCTCTTCTCCTCTTCTCTTCTCCTCTGCTCTTCTCCTCTTCTCTTCTCCTCTTCTCTCCTCCTCTTCTCTCCTCTACTCCCCGCTTCTCTTTACTCCTCACATCCCTCTTCCCCTAATCCAGGTCTTGGGTGTCATTGGGGCTATGGTCATGGTAAAGAAATTCAACGAAGAAGAAGACAGCTGTAAGTATACAGTTCTTGCATACTAGATACGCATAAGCTGTTGAAAGCTGCATGAATACTGCGTGTGGAATCATTCATCTTGCATTCTTTCAAGTACACTGCAGATGACTTTTTTCTTGTGCTATGTTCTTGTACCTTTTAGCTTTCTTCATAGTGTAATGGAGGGAGGAACTCTTTTTTCTCATTAAACAAATACCTGAATCCTTTTTTTTCTTCTTCTTCTAAATCATCTAAATTTTAAGGTGTGCAAGTATTCTGCTAGGTGGCATCAGATAAGTGCAAGAGATATATCAAGTCCATTCTGTAAGCCATTTGAGGAGAGTAGCCAAATTTGTATATGATTTTTAGTCCTTGATAAAAATCAGTTTGCCCTTTTCAAGCAGGTATGCATCAATTCTGTATTCATGTATACATCTTTGCCTCCTTCTGCACCATTCTTTTTATGCCTCCGCTACAAAGTAGCCGGAGGCATTATGTTTTCTGGTTGTCCGTCCGTCCGTACATACATACGTACGTCCCGTTCTCGTTCTCGCGTTATCACAAGAACCAATTGATAGATTACTGCCAAACTTGGATCATGTATGTATCTTGCAGAGCCAACGAACTGATTAGATTATGGGGTCACAAGGTCAAAGGTCAAAGGTCACAGGGCTTATTATGTATGCAAAAATAGCTTGTGATCCAGTTATCACAAGAACCGATTGATGGATTACTGCCAAACTTGGATCATGTATGTATCTTGCAGAGCCAACGAACTGATTAGATTTTGGGGTCACAAGGTCAAAGGTCACAGGGCTTTATTATGTATGCAAAAATAGCTCGTGATCGCGTTATCTCATGAACCGATTGATGGAGTAGCGCCAAACTTGGGTCATGTATGTATCTTGCAGAGCCAATGAACTGATTAGATTTTGGGGTCAAAGGTCAAAGGTCATGGCGCTCATTATGTACGTAAAAATAGCTTGTGAACGCATTGTCAATACTGTCGGATGGATTACTATCAAACTCGGGACATGTATGCATCTTGCAAATCCAATGAACTGATTAGATTTTAGGGTCATGAGGTCATAGTTCAAAGGGTCATACATGTATATGAAAAATAGCTTTTAATGACGATATTCTGAGAACCTGTAAATGGATTACAATCAAACTTGAATTTCTAAAATTGCTTCTGTTTTGGTTTGTAAAATTGCTCTATGGAGGAGGTATCATTTTCGACTGCGTGCAGTCGAACATCCATCTAGCTTTGTATGTACAATGCGACATTGCATGTTGTGTCAGTCACCTACAAACATGTACATGTGTACATAAAGAAGTAGTGTGATTGAACACTTGTCCATTTTCAGAAGAAGTGATCAGAATTGACAATATTGGCAAATTTTAAGCCTAACCCTCAAACCCCTTTTTTGTTGTTGGAGGGGTCTCAATTATTAAAACAAAAACACCAACAACATATTTAGGACATGAATTTGCCAACATAACAGAAGAAATATCCAGGGGATCCATAGTCCATACATAATGTATATGTGCACTGTAATTAACCTTCACCCTGGGAATCATTTATGTCTGTGGGTAATACGTCACAATCACTTGCTCTTCCTAAACTTAAAATTACCTAACCAATCAACCGGAGTCCTTACGAGGTGTAATAAGTAATTGTATGTAATGTTATGCTTGAATGTACACTTAGAAACCAAGGTCAGACATGTACTGTACAATGTATGTAATTTGTTTAGTATAAAGCTTTTATGAATTTTAATGGAAGGCAACTCACAATTTTGGACAGGTACATTGTACATGTACATGTAGCCTTTCTGTAGAGTCATTGTCATCATTGGCTTCTTCTTCTACTCCTCCTTTTTATCTTTCTTTTTCTTCTACTACTACTTCTTCTTCTTCTTCTTCTTCTTCTTCTTCTTCTTCTTCTTCTTCTTCTTCTTCTTCTTCTCCTTTTCCTCCCCCTCCTTCTCCTTCTTCTTCTCTATCTTCTTCTTTTTTCTCTTATTTTCCTTCTTCTCCTCATTCTTCTTCTTCTTCTTCTTCTTCTTTCTCTCCTTCTTTTTCTTCTACTTCTTTTTCTTTTCCTTTTCGTTCTTTTACTTCCTCTGCTTCTTCTTCTTCTCCTTCTTTTTTTCTCCTTTTTTCTTTTTTTTTTCTTCTTTTTTTTTTTTTTTTTTCCCCTTCTTTTTTCATCTTTTTTGTGAGTACAAAAATTAACTATCTACAATACAGAGGCGGTCTTCATTTAAAGGTAGCCAAAAGCACATTTGAATGCTCAATATATTTCTGGGACTAATTTATTAGCCTTAATATTCTTTTTGATGCCTCAAATGGACGGATTAAAGATTAGACCTTCCTAATAGGTCTTTTGGAATACTGTGCTACTTTTTAGGATTATCTAAAATTTCAGATTACATATAAAGTGTGCTAAAGACGAGAATATTTCAATTAAATAATCAAAGCACTTCTTTATGATTTCATAATCTGACATAGTTTGGGGATGTAATGTGAAATTCTGTGTTTTTGTGTGTGTTGGGGGGGGGGGGAGGCAGGATGTCCTCATGAGCCCATGGCTGCAGATTTGTTATTCTGCTTCATGTTCATGTATGATGTTGAGAACTGTCATTGTAATTATTTGCATCTTTTCTTGAAGCCCTGTGTATCTTTGACTTTCATGATTCAGAATAAAACTTGTTAGTTGTAAAGAAACTTTTCCTAGTCATTCACATACAAGGGCATTGACTACACTAGTGATTTATAACTTGACATCACTTTTCTTTCTGTACCCCTTCATTTTCTCACTCCTTTCCTCCATTTTAAATATTTTTTTTTGCCTTTTCATTTATGTTTTATGATTTGTTTTTCCCCATTTTTATGTTGAGCACTCTTCTTTTTCCTATATTATTTTGGTTCCTTTCTTTATTTTGTTTTCTTGTTTTTGTAGTTGATTTTATCGGTGGCTTTGATTCTTCGTACACTGCCTACAACTCACATGCACAAAGCCACCTGCCACAATGCAATTGGAACCAATTTATGTGTAAGTAGTAAGCGATTTAGAACATGGGTGTGAACAGAGTTGTGTTTTCTTCATATTTCTGTGTTTTGAATCTTGTGAGTGTTCACACAGATAAAGGTGTATGTTCAGATTTTTGTTTTTTCATGGAAATTGTGTGGTATCTGGGAAATTGTGTGGTATCTGGGAAAATATTTCTTAATCAGTATTACATGTAAGTATTGTTTGGTTTCTGTTTTTTGTTTGATTTGCTTTTCATGTTAGTTTTGTTGTTCTTATTTGCTTAATTGCGTGTTTTTATTATATTATTTCAATATTTTTGAATGACGTCATACACAGTCATTCCTGTGTTATAAGCAGCCAATATAGTCATGAAAATAGACACTAAGCTACTCCCGTAAATAAAGAATTAGAGAAAAATGATGAATTATCAAGTAAAGTTTCCCATATTAATTTTGTCATATAAGCATAGAAACAGTGATTAAAAGGAGACAAAAGTCCTCTTTTCACACTGTATGTGTGATTGTTTTGCAATATTTTCCAATCTCCAATTCTTTTGTGTAATATATACCTTTTATGAGTATACGTTTAGGAGAAAACATTTAAAGTTTTTTCAATTTAAGTGCAGGGACACTGAATTCAATAATTGATGATGACTGCTACATACATGTACATGTATTGAGTATGAAACTTGGCCATATTGCCCACCCTCCTTTGATTTTTGTATATGACTTATATACATATTCATCTGTCAATCACATATACACCCACCTTTGTTGAAACTAACTGACGTGTACTATGGTTCCTATTAATAGGAGTTCTAAATGTAAATGTAATTATCATATGACAGTTCATGTACTACCAGTCATACATCGTATCTTTCACTAATTTTCATTCGAACTTGATATATCTTTTATTTTTGTAGTTTTCATTCAAACTTGATTCCTAATATGTTTTTAAAATGTTGACCAATATCCCTTGGGCAGATTGTTTTTGTTGTTGTGTGCTTTGTATTTTGATTGTAGCTACTGGGTTGTGTATACTTAGTTGCATGCCGGATGTTTACTAGTTATTAATGCTAGTTGCTTTAAGTAAATAATATGCCCACATAGTAGGTCATTTGTTTGATATGATTTTTGAAAGTTATTAGGAGGAAATGTTTACTGTTTGATTTTATGCATCCATGATTGGCTGGTATGTAAAAATGAAACAGAAAGAGCCAAAATAGTTCCATAATCTCTTAGTGGTTAGTCATTTGAATAATATTATTTATGAAACTTAAGAATATACAAAATGATTTTGCCAAGTTTGCCCTATGTCCACCATTCAACAGTTGATTTCTAGGGTAGCATCATGCTCCCTTCTTCTTATCCTTTTCTTCAACTCTAATATGAGAAACAATATCAGTGCTAAAAGAAGTTGTGATTCCCTCTCATGCAATGAAATCTAAGTACATAATAATACTTAGATCAATTTATATAGTGCAGCTCCTATATGAATATACTCTACTGCGCTGTGATGAAAACAATACTCCTCACAGTGCTACTTTACAAACACACAATAATTATTTTAAAAACTATTCAAAAGCTCCTGAAAACAAGTGCGTCTTCAACAAAACTTTGAAGACAGCAACAGATGAGGCTTTTCTTATGTCTGGTGGTAGGTTATTCCAAAGCTTTAGAGTGGCGCAACTGAAGGCACAATCTCCAAGAGTTACTTTTGTTTTTGTGTGAGGTAGCTTTAGAAGCAGCTTGTCCTGTGTACTTTGCAAGTTACGTGCATATGGATGTGATTTAAAAGATAATAATTCAGACAAATAATTTGTACATGTACTTGTAGTATGAATTTTAAAGGCACTATTGTAGTGAAGGAAGGAAAAAGAATTATATTTAGGTTTGTTATTGCAGTGATTCTTGCTTTGATGTGAAAAGAAAATACCTGCTTGCTGCTGAGTCTGGAATTGTTTTATTTTTTCGGGAAGGGGGATAAAAGAAAGCCCTTAATTCTAGATACAGCCAGCAGGCTTTTGTGTTATGCATTGAAGTAAAAGTTGACTGGATGTAGTTGCATAAAGTATGGAATGCTAGTATGGATGATTTGATTATTTGCATGGTTATTTATCACATATTTATCTCTTTACCCCTTCACCCCTTTCTCATTCTAAATTCCTTCATCTTCATTATCTCTTTTCTCTTTTAAATCTGCCTCTGTCCCTGTCAACCTCTCTACATGCCTATTCCTCTATCTCTTCCCTCTTTTCTTACTGTTTTTTCCTGTTTCTCTTACTCTCTCTTTCTCTCTCTCTCTCTCTCTCTTTCTCTCTCACTCTCTTCTCTGTCTATCTATCTATCTATCTCTATCTATCTCTATGTGTGCTGTGATTCTTTGCATGATGACTGCATGCATTTCTCTGCTGCCTTGCTGATGTTGTACTCTTGTTCAATACATCTCTACAGAGACGCCAGGTGAGGAGACGTTACCAACAATTTTAGAACATTTGATCCTTATCTCAGTATTTTAATCTCACATGTTCCTGACCATTATCCATATCCCCTCAAATTTATTTACTTCTCTTTGCGCGGATGCCCTATTTGTTATGATTAAGTCATTTAGGAGGATGGGGATGGGTCTTAAGTTAAATCTTGCAAAATGAATGTTATTGTCAACAAGATATCTTACATGTACATGTACATGTATACACCACCTCCAGCCAATTTATTTTTAAAAATTTTAACAGAAAAGAGCTCCTCGGATATTCTAAATAACTGATAGATGGCTAAAATAAAACATCCATGTCTTTTGGTAGTATTCTGGAACTAACTTTTATGTGCTGCCTCCCTCCACCCCCAACCCATGGAAGTGGAATGTTACTATTTACCTCGTCCCTCATATAGTATATAAGACATGTGTATCTGACAAGAATTAAAATTTAAAAAATTAATAATACTAATAATGATAACATTCAACTCATTTAAAAGCACCTTTTCCAATGGGTGCAAGGAACTGTCCATAAGTACATCGTATGTGTATACATGTATGTTTGCAGAGGCCATTTGAAGATATCCATTGAAGCGAAAATTTGTTTGATAGATAGGAAGATTGTTCTTTGTCCCTGATGCAACTCCAAAGATCATAAAGCCAGCATGTTTACATGGCTTTGAAATAATAAAGAAGGGAGCTCGTTTGGTAGATCTGAAATTCTGAATTGATATACGTGTAATTGGGAACCACTTTTTGTTGATGAACAGAGGGAGAGAAAAAAGAAGAAGTCTATTCTGACAAATGTAGTGTGTCATTGTTTAATATGAATGCTTATTTAATATTTATATGCATTATACCATGATACCATCAACTCTTCAAGGCTTTATCAATTGAAATTTTAAAGGGAAATCCAACCTTGATAGCAAACTACTCTAGAAGAAAGGAGAACAGTCAGAGAAGCATACTGGTGAAAGTTTGAATGAAATCAGACAAAAAATGAGAAAGTTGTGAATTTTTTAAAGTTGCAATCACTATGGGTATGGGCTCTTCAAATTGGCTGAATCGGTAATGGTTCTGTGATGTAGTGGGCTAGTGGCAGGCAACTTTGCCATTTGTTCCAATACACAAAATGACTAAAATTCTAATTTTTCAAAAATGTATGACTCGGGATGGTCTTTTATTTTTTGAGGACCTGTAATAATATACTTTCCATAATATATTTTGAGTAGTGCTCCAAGGGTGAAGGCAATTGGGACAAAAACAGATACCGGGTATTTGTGATATTTTTGTATACAACAAATGGGAGAGTTTTCCGTCACTACGTCACAATCCACTGACCAAATTGCCAATTTGAGATTCGCATAGATGTAGTGATCACTTATTACAAACATTCATAACTTTCTTAATATTGGTCTGATTTATTTCAAACTTTCGCCATTTTGTTTCTCTGATTTTACTGCTTTTATTAAAATGAATTTATTACAAGAGTTGGATTGCCCTTTAATTGATTTTGCAGATTGAATGGGGATTGGGTCATCATAGCTGCACGAATGTACACAGTCTAAGGTTTGATACATTTTTTTAAAGTCGGTGCAAGTGTGAAGAGTCTTGAAAATTCTTTTGAGTAAAGTACGCGATAAACTTTTTTTTAAATTCTTATTCATTGATTAAATATCCTATTTTTTAGTGACCCATGTTTGTGTCTTTTTTCTCCTGCACGTCTCTTTTTTCGTTACAGGCATAGGGGGCTCCGTTGACAAACTGAAAATGTGAGGCACTCACCCAGAGTGAATACACTGAGCGACAGATAATGAACAAGAAATTATAAGAGTGTCAACTTGCTTGCCAAATTATTGAAAACAATGTCACAAAAAGTCTTGAAAGTTGAGTGTACCCAACAAGACTAGGTGGAGAACAGCCAGTGGCTTAAGAAAGTATATGCATTGACATGTAACGCAATGATATGACTTTGATAACAAAAGTCAATAAATATTTTTTGAGGAGATCATTTTATAAGTATTGCACTTTTCTGTGAATGTGAACACTCTGGAATGCCGTTCAGCTGCCCTTTCACCTCACTTGCACATCCGGTGTATTCTCAAACCTCTGAGCGTTTCAGAGGATCATTGTAACGAAGTACTGCCTATGTATGCAGTGGGAACACATTTCTGTGAACGTGAACACACTGCAAGGTTTATTCTTCAGCTCCTTCACCTCACAGGCTTCTGAAGGAAAGACATCATACCTTGAGTCATGAGCATGGCTTTTGAAGAAATCTTCTGTTTCTGCGTGAAATGCTTATAGAAATTATGGAACTGCCCTACCAGAGAATGATGGTAATCTATGTAAAGCCTTATTTGGTGATTTGGGATTTGTTTGGAGTTAGAAAGGAATAGGGCACTCATTTACATGTATGAGTATGAGTTTACAGATGATGATATTAAGTGTGTACCAACTTCTTGAGAGGGCAAGTTTCAGGTATATGTCAACTGGTAGGTCCATGCTTCTGAAGGTTTATCAAGACAAATCCCCCTCTGCCTGCAAGAAGGCCATAACTGTATTGTCAATAGCAGTAATGGCTCTCTTGCGGGAAGCCGACAAAATAATAAGTGAGTTTGAATTTGCTATGATGATAACATGTATTCATTAATTTAACCACTAAGGTACATGTATGGGACAAAATACCTTTCACTTGCCCTTAAACAGCATCCTATTAACCCTGCATTTCACAGAAGAGTGAATTTTTCTCCGATAATGACGATGTGATGATAGTATGTGTGTGTTTGGATATAATATTGAAAAAGGGTAAAGATATTTCCATTTGAAACACAACCAAGAAATTCATTTCATACTTAATAATAAATGATATAGTCAGTACAGTATGAATACAGTGCAAACTTTAACATACAAGCCAGATGAGAACAAATGTATCAAAGTAGATAGCACTTGATGTTTTATTTCATTTGAATTAAAATTTGAATGTTTTCCCACATATTTTTTTTCTCCATTTATGAAGCAGACACTTTCATTTGCACCAGTACTTATCAAATATACAGGAATTGAAAAGGGTATGCATAGTCGCTGGAGATTTAAAAAAAAAAAAAATTATATCAATTTTTTTTCTCCAAATGTTGTTTCCATTAGTCCTGAGGTTTTTCATTACATATAAAGTACTTTTTTTCTTCTTAAAAACTGTTTTGCCTGGCATTGAATACTGGTGTTATCTTGATGTGTGCATGTACAGTTGTATAACTGGGAATTTTAAAATGATACTCAAGATTGACTGATCTTTTCAGGGTTTTGAAAACTTTTGATACTATTTTTTTTTTTAAAGATCCTTGAGCACAATGTGCCTTGTATTATCATAATGTATAATTTATTAATTGACGACAAGTACTACCTACTATCTCAGAGAGAGCCACATAAAAAACAAAAGGTCTTCAGGAAACTACTAGCCTGATGTCGGATAAACATCGTGGAGGTCTTGATAAATCCTTTCTCGTTAAACTCTAATCTTGAGTTCTTGTAAAGACACTACAGGGACTTTTACAACAGATACTTTTTTTTTAAGGGAGTACTTTTCTTTATATACTATATGATGTAAAGTTTCAATACACAGATTTGTAAGTGTATAAAAAATACTGCCTCAATCATAATGCATCAATGTTATTACTTGAAATATATTCAAGCAATTACTGATACATGTTTCTTATAAATCTAAATTATGTAATATTCAGTTACCGTACATGTAGGTACATGCATGTGAATTTACAATGTCAGTGTAAACAAATAGATTGAAACATCTGTGATTTTACTCAGGTTGCTTGAGGATGATGCAAAAATAATAAATTGTTGCTACCTCGCGCTATAATCTTGATAGGGGCCCGCCCCCCCCCAAATAAAACTGACTAGAGTGATACGTATCTTTTGATGTCATATTTGTTAACATATTGCTGGTGGGTTACCCTGGCAAAAAATGTAGATCTAATATTTGCTGGGCAATGCATGATTGAAAACCGGAATATCCCCATATGTATTGCACACAGTGCAGTATTGTCAAACATGAATATATGAATGGTTGATGAATGGTAACTCCCATCTGCCCCTAACCAACTGAGACATTGCCAACATAACAAGACCATGCCTTGCTAAACAATAAGGTCACATTACAAATGTAACATGACATGGGAGATGATGAAATCTGAAAGCCTGACATTGGATCGTTTTCTACTGCTTTAACAATACATGTATTATCACTCTATTCATAACAAAGAGAAATACATCTTTCCATTGCCTTTACAATGAAATACTCATATACTCATTTGTAATACCCAGAAACTTTGCCATCTCTTCTTTTTTCCCTTATTTTTTATATTTCGTATGCTGCTTGGAATATGTTGGTTTCTTTTATCAAATTGAACTAGTGCATGGTGAAAATGAATTTCACAGAACGACTTGTGTTAGAAATATATTTTTTCTGGAGAATTACCCATTAAAATTGGTAATTTTGCGGTATTATTTCAGTACATTTTTCCAGGACAAGAATTTTTTTGTCCTGTTAATTCTTTAAATGTGAGAGATGAGATGCACTTCAGATGTATTTGTGATTTTGTATATTTAGACATACATGTATTGGATTACATCTTGCAACTATCTCTCTATGACGTGGATTTAAGATGTCAAACATATGTGTTATTTATTTTGGAAATATATATATTTACATTACATGTAGCTGCCACAGAGATGCAATTTCTTTATAGTGCTAGGTTAGGTAAAACCTTGATTTTAAATAAAATATGTTTTTGTTTTTCTAAACAAATTATGTAAGGTGCACAGTTCATCCCATCAAGTCAACTTTTATAGTAAGTTAATTTATCAATTTCATGGCTGTACTTAGTGTGGATATGTATTTATTTTATTATATTATTTTATATTATTGTATGAATTATGTTAGCAAACATAAGCATTGGTAGGGAATTGAAGCAAAAGCTGGAGGGTTGAAACCAGTAACCCTTCCTCTACATTTGATAAACAAAACATGTTATCTACAGTTGTCTCTCAATTGGGGTGTACCAAGTGGGCATCTGGTAGAATTTATTCCTGGGATTGCTTGAGCTGAAATTAAATCCAATGTTATACTTTTGAATACATCACATATATCAAGACCGTGTACCATTTTCATAAAAACTAAACATAATTTTATTATTGTATTTTATGTAGTTGAAAAGACTTGTAATTATATGTGAAAGTTTAGCGTAGCTAGTTTAGCTTGATTAGTATTCTTAATGATGGTGCTTCAGTGTGTGTTTGTTTACAAGTATTCTAGGTTTTGCACTAAATGTTTCTTGTTTTTATTTTGTACCAATTGCTTTCACCAATACACCATAACCATTCACCAGAAATATAATGGAGAATTTCCATTGCACTTGGGGCTTATTAATATTAGGACAAGGGCGTATTCTTAGGTGAGAACAAGAATGATATTTAGAGCTTATGTTAGCTCACAGCACTGGTATCTAATCCTCATATGCTACCATCATCTGCATCATAATTTATCTAGGCTTCTGTGCATTCAACATATGTTTTTTTTTAATTGTGAGGTCACTAAGGTCACATCCAATAAGGAATTTTGAAAAATTATTAATCCAGCCTGAAGATAAATTTAGTTTTGTTGTGATTTTGAAATTATTGATATGTCGTATTAAAACATGTCACAAAGCCATATATATTTATTTGAATTTTCAATAATGATATGAATATTTATCTGAAATCAAAGGGGAAACATGCTGAATCACTTTGAAGTACACAGAGGTCACACATACATGTACTTTTCTTTCTCATATATCAATCATTGACAAAATGTACGCTTTGTCATCTTTCCAAATCAAGGATAGGTCATCAAATAATTTATAATAAGGACTAGTAATATTGGAAGAGATTATTCACAAATACAGTCCAATCTGTCTAGTAAGGTCACCCAAGTGCAACAGAAGAGTGGCCACTGTAGACAGGTGGCCTTTCTAGACAGTGTCTACAACACACATTTCTTTCTCAAGGGAGACACATTACATGGCCACTATAGCCAGGTGGCCTTTATAGAGAGTGGACCACTAAGACACGTTTACTGTATGTGTATTTGAAATGCAAGTTGAATAGTTGAGGGTTAATGATGCAACAAAGAGAGGATTCAATGCCGCCCAGGGGTCATTTAAATGTTCTATTTATATTGCTTTCACAAGGGATTATGAGGGTGCATTTATATGTGTGATGTTTTTTCAACAATATTCTTTTTACTTTGAATCATAGGCAAATACCAATAACTGACAAAATGAGTGTACTTTGCTACTTTGTCATAAATGATGAGTAGTAACATTTTTTTTAAATATTGAATAACTTTGTTCTAAACTCTGCACATATTCTCCTTATGATTTTTAAAAAACTTATTTTTGTACTGAAATAAATTCTATCCGTGTAAGTGGAATATTGTTTTGCTTTTACATGGTTCGTCCTGCATTCAAATGAATGAATCACATCTTACTTAGACCAGCATTGCTATTCATATACGCTGTAATATAATGTTTTGGATAATAATCTTTTCACCCATAGTATATGCTTATCAAGTTCATTGCTGATTTTTATTCAAATGTGAAGAACACACTTTTTAAAGACAGAAATCAGTTTTGCTTGCTTACTTTTAGAATTAACCTAGATATGAACTGAAGAATATTTTAACTTCTTAGTCTAACTCGACCAAAATGACATTATGAGTAGTATTCTCTTAATACTGTTAACAGACTTCCAATCTTATGAATGAAGTCCTGAACATGTGTATAATTTGTGAACTTGATGTTGCTAACTGAAAATATGTTGTAGCAATCGCTGTGTGCATTGTGTTTACATTTAATACCTATTGTGGTGAATGAATTATATTTAATTGAAAATTATTCATGACAGTTGATATACCTTATCATGCATGGTATGCATGCTCTCATTTACATAATTTTAATTTAATGATCTCTTTATAAAACTGTACAGATGGATGTAAATGTGCAATGCAAATGTATATATTGTTCTATATTATCAATGTAATTGTAAAATAAATTGATTCATACAAAAAAAAAAAAAAATCGAAGTTTGTTTGTTTTTGTTCGTTTGTTTATCTTTTTTGTTTTAGCAGAGTGGCCCACAAGCGGTTTGAACATGTAAGAGCAACAGCCTCAATTTTTGTAATGACATGTTTGAAAATCAATTACAGGTTAAAATTCATTCTTAACCAAAATTATTTCTGAAATATTAGTCTCAAATTATTAAAAAAATGCTTCAACTATGGCTCAGTTTGCACCAGGAAGAATCAAATATCAATTCATACTATACTTCCAAGTAGCAATTTTACGTTTGAATTTTTATTGGTGGACCACCCTGGTTTTAGGCTGTCAGGTGTTAGCTTCAAGAACGGTGAGACTACTAATGTATATAATATAATACAGTCTCTGTAAATTTGGCCCTTCTTTATGACTTTTCCTATCCAGTGGAACCTCGTTATAACAAACGCCTCTGGAATGAATAAATTGACATTTTATTTCATCAAAACCTTATAATGGGCTTAAAAAAAACAATAGAATACAAAGAACTGAGGACAGCAATTTACCTTATTATAAGGACAGTTTCTTTTTTTCTTTTCATGGCGTTCTCTATAACGAGGTTCCATTGTATACACTACAGATTCACAAATTGAAAATACTAAAGACACAAATTATAAGGAAAAGATACCACCCCTGAAATGCTTGTCGTGGAACGCCTGTAACGGCAAGAAATAACATGTGTAATATTTCATCTTTTTTTTGGGGGATTTCTCTGTAACTAATGAAATGTCCAGGTAGTGGCTAATTCACTTTATCCATAGATTATATAAATGGCGTTTCTGAATGAGTCTTTAATTCATTGATGAGGTTTTATTAAATAAAAAAGGAAAAGAAATAACAAATTGGGGATACAGAGTAAAGAGGAAGATAAATCCATTCCTATACCTGACTGATCTAAATTGTCTCTTTGTTATAAGCGTTTAAAGCTTTGAGAATGACATATAGTGAATGACATTGATTTCGTAAATCATATAATTTGTAGCATATTGCGTGCAGGACATTTCACAAAATCATTTATGAACTTCGAAGAATTTATACTATTTTCTGAATATTGTATATTCATAATTATTGATTTTATATAAATCGTTTATCAAAATTCACATTTTTCACGATTTAACTGGAAAAAATACTCTATATTAGTGCATCCACAGGAAATTCATATTATCAATATAAAGAAAATAATTAGTGGATAGTGAGGACATGAGGTCACAGACTCATGAGTGAGTTGCCAATTTGTCTAGTGATTTTCAAAGTTTTTCATGTCATCTTTGAAAAATTCATATCTTTCTAATTAGTTATCCGATTTTGCTCAAACTTTTTTTGATTGGTTTGTTTGTCGGAAGTAAAAAAGTAAGCCATTTGTGGAGTGGATTTGCCTTTTAACCTTGTCTGAATTCAGTTTCCCCCTCCCGCGCGAAGCGCGGAAGCTTTGACGTTTCATTAAATTATTAGAGAAAAAAGTCGATTCGTTGTACCGTTCTCGACTCTTAATCCTTGTCTAAATTCAGTCCCCGGCCCCCTCCTTCGCGAAGCGCGGAAGCCTTTTTGACGTTTCATTAAATTATTAGAGAAAGAAGGCTATTCGTTGTATCGTTCTCGACTCTTAATCCTTAATTGTCTGGATTTAGTTCCCCCCGCCCCCTCCCGCGCGAAGCGCGGTAGCTTTGACGTTTCATTAAATTATTATGTCTGAATTTTCAAAAATGTTTCTTTGTCTGCTTTTTTTTCTTCCTACGTCCTCTTACTTTTTCTCTCTCTCTCTCTCTCTTTTTCGGGGCCGGCGTTTTTTTTGGGGGCGACCGCCCCATCGCCCCTGGCTACGCCCTGGCGAGAGAACGTGAGAGAAACTGACAAAAGTGCCGGGGAAAATTCAGGGCCTTGAGCTCCATTCGAAACAATAAGGGTCCCAAAATAAGGGTCCTAAAATGTTCGCACACATATTTACTGAAAGTGGCTTTGATGACAAATTGAGAAATCCGAATTTTGGATTTACTCCTGCTGTGGTGGAGAGATTGGTCTTATCTAGGTAAATAAACTTGTCGGGGAGTGTTCCCAAATTGTTTTTATTTACGTCCTTTATCCAGGTATAGTGGTATTATAGTACACTGCTACGCGCGTTTTCAGGGCGGGTCCAGGGTCTATTGACTGAAATCAAGCTTCAGCAAAAGTAGCGTGCGCAGTGTATATTAATGGGGCTTACGAGAAGAGATTTACCAGTCTCTTTTCTGTTTCCCGCGAAAACTTGATCAGCTGATAACGTTTTTGTATGCTAATTTCCATTTAACAACATATCAACATTCGCACACGTGCGCGGTTAAACTAGTGGGTTGCCGTCAACGCCAACGGAAAACGTGTCTTGAATTTGCTTTCTGAAAATGTACATGTTGATAACTGTCATACTATATCTTTCTGCTTAGACGTTTGTCTGGTAATCCGGGAAGGTTCTGATCATATTCAGGGAGCGTGTGTCAGTTGCGTTTAGTTTAAAATTAGATTGAAAATTTATGTCCACACGCACATTTGCCATTTGGCTTGCGTGTTGTGATTGACGTCCAATCTACGCCAAACTTTTGTTACCAGAAATTCGCGGATCAGCAAACGTGGGTATCACGCTCGCAGTCCACCGGGCCGAGTCCGCAGCTTCCATCTCGCTGAACACCAAATTCTGTTCTGACTTCTGTTTTGCTTTGCTACTTTCCTTATAATATCAATCATTATGCCAGGAGAATTATCAGAGTATGAAAAACGTCGATTGAAGAACATCGAAGAAAACAAGCGAGTTTTAGCTGGACTTGGCATTCTGAAACCGGTCAGTTTAATTTCCATTTTATTTTTTGGAGAAAAAAACAGATGGGAACAGGCATAAGTTTAACATTATTTAAACATGTCACGATTTTGTCGTTACATTGATTTAGATCAAACAAAGATTATTCATAGGCAGGATAGGGGTCTAGACTCTAGGCCTAGATTTCTAGGTCTAGATCCAGTCTTGGACTTGGGAGCTCATGCAATCATCATGCAGTCAAAGTCAAAGTTCAAACTAAAAAAGTAATAACATTGCATTCTGATTCTCATAATTACGAAATAAATGGAAAGGCAAATAAATAGACCTAGACTGAGGATCTATTTACGTGTTGACAGAAAAATCAGTCTATTTCTAGGGATGTGTTACGTGGAGACAAGATCTGTAATTACCCAATCCCTCTATTTTGGAGAAAAGTGTCAAAAGTATAGCCTATAGGCCTAGATCTAACTAGAATTTAGAATTGAGAAAGATGTTAACAAAAACTCTTAACAGATTTTCCTGTTAAACTAAACTTAAGTTAGGTCATATACTCTTTACTCTTAGATCTTTACATCTATCTTTATATAGATCTCTAGAGGTCTAGACCTACTATAATTTTAAAATAATATTGAAACAAATAAAAGTAAAACTTCAAAATAGCTAGGATTCAGACTAATCTGTCTAGTGTCTAGTTTTGTGATGCTGATGTGCATGGTGAGACCAGCAATTACACTCTGACTAGCGACTGCACTGACTTATTAACTTCCCACACACTATAGTCTCTGTAATCTGTATAGATCGGCAGTCAGTGAAGCAAGACAAAGTCTCATTGGAACAACTGTTGATATGATTGAGAGACAGCAGCTTTCGTTCCGATAGTGTGCAAAAAACAAAGTTAGACTAGAGAAAAGTTTCTGCACTGCCTCATCAAAGTTATTAGTCCAGAATTTGGCCAATATTATATTAACAATCTCTCCACTGATGATCTCCCCCTTTCACTTATACAGTTCATTGCTCCAAAGAAGACAAGTGGAATCAAGCGGAAACGTCCATCTACTGCAACACCAAGAACTCCTAAGACACCACGCCTGACAGATGCTGGGCCTGATGGAGGCAGCGGATATTCAGACTTTGGCAGAAGGCAGTCTCGGAGGTTGCGGGGAAGGGTAAGTTTTTTGCTGACAAAAATTACTCATTCCAACAAGGCCTAGGGTCTGCATGTATATTTAGGAATCTACATGTATACTGATGATTAGACAGAAATAACCGTCTGATATGGGTCATTCTTTAATAAAACTGACATTTGTTGACATTCCCCATACACAGACGGTACCCCATACGGCTCGCACCACGGGAGAGATTGAGCCGATTTTGCTACTTTTAGGTCAAAAACTTTCTCCCACGATTTTCTTTATTTAGATCTAATTTTCTGATTTATAAATCAGATACAAAAATACTATGTCTATTTTTCTCCTATGTACAGTTATCAATTTTTTTATGACTTATTTCTAAATGCGAAATTTACAGACTTACGTATATGAGTTATCCAATTTTTATCTCAGAACCAAGGAAACGGTATGCTCATGCATTCGAACTGGTAATCTATGACATGACCCGCCCGATATATTTCGGGTCAACCGACCAAAACAAGCCCAATGGCCAATCAGAGCACGTGTTTGATATTGGGCTTATGAATATTCAAACATCACCGGCTCAAGCCGGGCTGACTCATACGTAGCTATTGGACGTTCGAAAAGAAAAAAATGAATATTCATCAACTTAAACCAAGATGGCTGACAACAAATCTTGTTGACTACAAGACTTTCTCGGATTAATCATTAATATAGGATCTAAATGAGCAAGCTATCGTAAGTCAAAGTAGATATTTCTGTGTTATTTTTAATTTTCAAAAAGTTTCAGTGTAAAATTGCAGCCAAAGTGGATATATGAAGACGTAAAGAGTGAAAAACTTGTTGCATATCTCATTCATCGCGGTCCGCCGAACT